>JAADVQ010000119.1:0-29082 GCA_023335835.1 Elongisporangium senticosum | reverse complement strand
GGTACCGCAAACCATGGCAGGGCCTTTTTACTCTGGCATACAAGCTCTTATACTAACTGCGCATTCGGACCGCTTACCATGAACATGATCACGCTCGGCTTGCTATAATGCCAGTTGTGGTGTAGTGGTACACGAGTGGTACACTCGTTGAGGAGCGAGTTCAGGCGGTTTTGGGAACTTCAGCTTTTTCCCTCGCAATCATCATCCTCATCGTTTTAAACACCCTGTATCTATGTTATCTTGGAATTTGTATAATATTCCGAGCTTATATTGTTTAAAACATCCTACTCGACCAAGCGACCGGCCATCGTCATCCTCCGCCCCCTGAGCCAAATCCGGAGAGCTCCATTTGCCATGGCCACGCCCCCCAAGAAGACGTCGCTGCTGCCCATTTTCCTCTCGGGCGCAGGCAAGGGCGGCTCCAGCGGCCGCAAGAAGGGCCATACTGGCGCCGCCGCATTCACCAACAAGCGGCGCGGCCGCAGCAACAGCGAGAGCCGCTCGCCGTCCCACGGATCCTCGTCCTCGGACTCCATGCCGGACAAGGATGCCAAAGGCAGCAACAATGACGACAGCAAGTTGGCCTCGTGCGCGGCGCGCTGCAAGCGGAGAGTGCGGTCCTGCAACATGCTGTCCTTCGTGTTCGCGCTGACCGTGCTGGCGTCGCTGTACTGCCTCGTGACGCTCGGCGCTATGGTGCAGCACAACTCGTTCACGAACGGCGCGATCGACTCGACGCCGCAGACACTGTTCACGGGCTGGCGCAACAACCCGATCATGTCCAAACTGCAGCGGCTGACCACGTACTTCTCCTCTGTCGACGGCGCGCGGCTCAACAAGGTCGCGACGCGCGAGAACCTCAAGAACATCGGCGACTACGAGTGCGTAGGCTGGCGCCAGACCACGAACTGCACGCCGCACGGCGAGCGCGAGGTCGCGAACGACCAGAACTGCTCCACGCTCATCGCGAACGGCATCTCGGGCTACTGCGAGGTGCGCAACAAGCTCACGGGCGAGACCAAACACGTGATGGAGATGCACTGCAACTCGCTGCGGCCAGGCGTGTTCTTCAGCTGCGATATGTTCCAGTCGCTGCTGAGCTACAGCATCCTGTCCACGGACTACGTGCACGACCCGAACTTCACGTTCGAGGCCAACGTACAGGAGTTCCGCGAGACCAACAAGCTGCTGGACACGCCCGTCCCGCTGGACGAGGAGGGCTTCAAGAACGAGTCCGTGGGCCAGCTCGAGCTCTCGTTCGAGCGCGGCATCGTATTCGTGATCTACGAGAAGCTGCTGCTGGGCGCCTACGTGAGTGTGCGCTCGCTGCGCGCGCTCGGCTGCACGCTGCCCATCGAGATGTGGTACCGCGCGTCCGAGACCGACGTGGACCACAAGCTCATCAAGATCATGGTGGCCGAGTACGGCGTGTTCCTGCGCGAGATGGTGGACCCACGCGCCACGCACTTCTATACCAAGCTGCACGCGATCTTTTACAGCGCCTTCGACTCGGTGCTTCTGCTGGACGCCGACAACTTTGCGGTGCGCGACCCGACGTATTTATTCGAGCTGCCGGAGTTTGTCAATAACGGCGCGATCTTCTGGCCGGACTTCTGGCGCCCGAGCAACACGATCTTCAACATCCACCGCGACTCCTTCGTCTGGCCGGTCTTTGGGCTAGAGTTCGTGGACACATTCGAGCAGGAGAGCGGCCAGATCCTGATCAACCGGCGCAAGCACCAGGACGCGCTCAACGTGCTCATGTACTACGGTTTTAGCATGCCGCGCGTGCCCGAGGATCTGCGTCTAGTCTGGGGCGACAAGGACCTGTTCCGGTTCGCCTGGATGAAGGCCCAGGCCGATTTCTACATGATCTCACGGCCGCCGGGCTCGGCTGGCACCAAGCACCCGGACTACGACCTGTTCTGCGGCGTCACCATGGTGCAGCACGACCCGGCCGACAATGTGATCTTCCTGCATCGCAACACCGAGAAGCTCACCTCGTTCAACGACCGGTTCCTCTGGACCCACATCCAGCAGTACAAGCGCACGTCTAGAGTCTCCGAGTACTTTGTGCGTGGCGCCAACGGCGGCCGCGTGTTCCCGCAGTTCAAGCGCTGCTTCGGCAAGGATGTCCACTACGAGAAGCTGTTCACGCTCAAGCCCATGAGTGCGTTCCCGTTCGAGGGCCTAGAGGCCAATCTGATGGAGTACACACGCGACGGAGCGTCAATCCTGGGTCTGAAGACCACCGAGGGCGGATGGCAGCCCAAGATGACCAAGAAACCGTGAGCATCTGTCCATAGACCCAAGATAGCATAGAGACCCTCCTGGCGGCAGGTCGTGCGGGACAAGAAGCCTACCTGATGAGCGAGCGCTACGCCAAACGCGGTTGCCAAGGGAGAGGGGAAACGAGATGAGTGTAGGCGCTGGCAGTTGTGATTGAAGCGCCTGTAAACGTGTGAAGTAATGAAAGCGAGAGAATTTAGACGCAGTGCAAGTTTCACACTGGGTGAGACTCTTTCATGTTGTGTACGTGTCTGGCGTCAACATCCGCTGTTGCGTGTTCTTAAACGTGTTGGTTGAAGCTGGCTCGACCAATCACTTCACGCTCCTCGCCATTCATGAATAACGAACTCACCAAGTTCGCAGCCCCGTACTCCTTCAGTTGACCACTCCGTCGCTCAGTCCGATGAGCCTTCCTCGTTCAGGTTTGAGCTTCCCCATCGCTTGCATTTAATGGTCGACTCTGAGTTCGGACTCCTAACCAGATGTGGTCCTGGTCATCCCGTTGTGAAGCGAGAGAGGCTCGTTGCTCAGGGTCCGATACATTGGCAGCTCCTACCGTATGTAGGCAGTTGGCCTACTGCCGCCCAACTGCCAACAACTGGGCGATTCGCCAAGTGGTTTGGGAACTGCATAAACGAAGGTTTTTGGCTATCGGCCAAATAGCAAACTTGGAACGGGGTCGCAGTTGCTAACCAGCCCACGAATCCACTGAATATTCTCGTCAGGACATCCGTCAGTTGGCTCACAACGATCTACACGAAGGAACAGCCAGCTCACGCCTTTCCCACACACTGAGATGCACATAAAGCCACTGATGCCGTCATCCGAATCGAGCAGTTGGATCGCGTCCCAGGTCCAGTCGCTCTCGCACAAGACCCATTTTTCCAATGACGCCGAGCGATCAGACCCCCATGGAGGATCAGATGGCCTCGTTACAGATCTCTGCTCAGCCAGCGCGTGCTGTTAGCTCGCGAGATGATGAGGACGAGTACGTGATCGAGCGCCAACTGATTCGTTCAGATAGTGCTCAGATGTATATATCGCTGCGTAGCAAGCAGTCCTCTGACCAACCAAGCGTTATGCAAACCGTGATATCGGTGCAGCCCCTTGGGGACACAGAGTTCGATGAATTCAAGACGAAGCTCCGCTTACTCGAGACTTCGCGGCGCTATCGGAAGCGAACCAAGGTAATAACGGTGAACGTTCTTGTAACACGGTCTAGCGTGTGGAATGACGCATTATTGGTGATAGGAACACCGCCGACACCGGCAGGACGAGTTGCAATCTCTCAAGAACGAGATCAAACGGCTTGAATCCATTTGCTCGGCGGATGCAGAGAACTTCGCCACGAATGACGCCCGAGTAGCGATGCAAAGTCTCAAGGAAGCGGCGATCACGCAGCTGGAAATTGTAAGTTGTAAAGCTTGGTATGCAAATGAGAACTGATATTGACGTTGTCTTGTGTGTGCGTTGAAAGGTGAAGGCATTTCGACGAATTATCAGCGACTGAAGGACGAGAGCCGTCACGTACGGAAGAAACGAATTAGGAATCGATTTGCCTGCCAACTGACATGTAGTAATGCATTAATTAAAACGCCACGTAATTCAACTACGGTCCCGTGATACAACTCAAAGCGTTTGCTCCTCACGCAAGTGAGGCCAGATGAAGCTCCTCGTACGCAGGCAAGAACGACACAAAGTACTGCACCAGCTGGAGTGCGTCTTGTTGTGCCTCAAACGTGTGGCCCACTTTGAGTCCAGCGCTGCCGACAATGCATGCGTGGACTCCGCCCTGCGCAGACTCGACCACTTGCACGCCAAGCACGACATGTTGCAGCGGATACTGGCTGCTTTTGCCTGCTCCACTAGCCACCACGGGATGCGCCACTACCACAGCGGCCGGGAATGCCGACGATTTGATGTCAGCATACATATTGAGATAGTGATCCGTGACAGTTTCCACGGCGATCATCCACCCTCGTTGACCAGTATCCAGCGGCCGAAGACTCTCAATCGTCACGAGCGATTGCGCTTGATCATGCGGCCCCACTTGGATCATTCGGCGCGAAAGCGAGCACTCGCTGCATTCATGCGCGATCATGGAGTCCTGCACCACCGACACGAACGTGCGCAACACTTCCTCCCGTTGCAGCGATTGCCACATCTCCAGCGCTACTTTCTTGGGCGAATTCACTGCGGCAAGATGGCGATCGCATCGAAAGTCCAGCGCCGAGCCGCTCGAGCTCGTTCGGATCGTCCATCCGCGCGAATCAAATCCAAATGGAAAGTAGTGCATCGGGCTTGTAAAGTTGCGCACGAGCATCCGCACGTGCTCCAATGCGCTTATCATGACGGTTTTCAAACGGTCCTGCACGATGTACTGCGAGAAGACCTCATTGTTCGTGGACTTGCGCCATTCATCCAATCGTTTCATGGCCGGAGTCATATCATTCGGATCCGAGTCGTCGAGCGGCGAGCCCAGTGTATAGTCCAATAGCGGAGCGAACGCGATCAGATTGCGGAACTTGTGCATCCAGTTTTCATGTTCGACCATCTTTGCCTTCACAAAATCGATTCGCTCCTGCATTTCCAGCCGTTCCTGGATCAATTCTCGCGCTTGTTTCACATCAGAGGAGACAGGCGCAGACAACTTGCGCTTGAAATTCGCCAGATCGTCACGAAGCTTGCTGATCTCTGTCGTGAACAGCACGGCGTCCTGTTTCTGCCGCTTGCGGCTTCGCTGCGATGCCTCTTTCAATTGCTGGCGCCGCTTGTCGCTATTCCCACTCACATCCGATTCCACTTTCGCAGCGGCTGGGATTCCCTCGATCTGTTTCCTCGCAGGCGGATCGGCCACTGGATTAGCTGATCGAGAAGCGTTCTGCGTCAGTGGGCATCGCATCGGACCCGGATTCGCTTTCTTCTCTTCAACTTCCTCCTGTCTCCTCTCGGACAGACTCTGCGCCTTGGCCACGTGACAGGTGTCATTTGCTTCAGGTTGAATATGCCCAGGATTCTGATTGCTGGGATTGTTTCGTCGCATTTGATCGGCTGCAGTGGGATGGAGACCAGCTTCAGCATGCGCCACACCACCAATCGGGTTTGTTATGGGGTTATTCGCCCCCACAAAGCGGAACGAACTTGATTGATTATGCTGCTGCGAGCGCTGCGAGTGGGTCAGATCGATTCGAAACCGCCTGATCCAATCGTCCGGGTGTCTCGGAAGGTCTCGTCCCTCTCGAACCATGTGGAACACGCCGCATAGAAAACCAGACGACGTGATCCCACTGACCATATCCGCCACGCAAAAGCTGTCCAAGTCGCCATCATACACCTCCGGGTCCACCCAATTCACCGGAATGCGACGTACAAATGTGAGATTATGCAGCGCAAAGATCTTGAACGGCTGGTAGAAAATGTGGCACAGCGTCCGCATCTGCGGTGAGAAGACGTGCGACCAGTTCAAGCGCGGGAGCGTCTGCGAATTCGCGGGCTGGGAGGCCACCGTGTGCGCGTAAATGTGCTCCATGACGAACTCATCCGGCTGACTGGCCATGTCTTCTCGGAAGAACCCGTTCAAGGGAAGCATTTGCTCATGCAGCTGGAACTTGAGTGCCTCGATCTGCTGGTCCGAGAGTCCCATCATGCTCCACTCGAGCATCCTGGCTTGCACGGCCATCTCCCAATCGTGGTATATCGAAGCCACCGTGTCTCGGTACGTGGACACGGTCGGCTCCAGCGTATCACAGCAGTTGCAAGTACTCGAGGTGGTGCCTTGGTCATCCACGTTGATCACGATGTTCTCCCAGTGCACGCCAAAGGGTGATTCCGACGTGTTGGCGGCGAAGAACGCGTCACCGAGGCCGTGCTGGACCTCGTTCAAGCTCACATGCACTTGGTCCTGCGTCCAGTCGGCCGTCACTTCGCTTGGGTCATTCACGTGCCGATAGTCCCAGAGCGGAACCACAATCGGCCGAGTGCAGTGGATGTCTGTAGCGACACCGTAGGGCTTGAAGCACCAGGGCAGATACGTCTGCCGGATGAGGCCCGTGAGCGATAGCAGCTGCATGCGCTGACACGGGAACGAGCCCACACGAGAGCCCATGGCCCAGGGCTGGAACTGCAGTGAGTCGCTCATGTCGGTCATTCCAGAGTTTTCGCTTCCCAGCATCTCATGCTCGACGCTGGAGGTGCAGGCGCGCCAGGAACCGTGTTCGATGCAGTACCATGGGATGAGCTGGAGCCAGTCGATGGAGCAATTCTGGTAAAAGTGCTTGGAGTGGCAGTTAGCGTCCAGCGCGATGGTGGCTAGCACGGGGCTGTTGCGCAATAGGCGGCAGGTCATGAGCAGGTGCACGATGTCCGGCAGGCCCAGCAGCACCACGACGTGGTCCAGCACGCGAATGAACGGCTGGCGCATGGATAATCGGCGTGTGTTCTTCAGGACCAAACGAACACTAGCAGGCTGGCTGTGAAGAGCGAGGGGCTCGCTCCGCCTGCCATCGCTGGCGATGACGAGAGCTGGGGGCGCCTCCCACACATCCCATGTCGCTCATTCGCCACCTATCGCACATTTTTAAAATCTCAGATCTGAGTGGGCCCATTCGAGTCACAAACCCACGGACGTGCGGACCGACCCGTACGTGGAATACACCGGCTACTATTTCCGCCCCCCATCTTCGTTTCTTGAAAAGCTCAAGAGGGAGCGGCGCGGGACGTCCCACTCGAGCAGATCAGCAAGCACTCCGATGGCCAGCTTCCAGCAGCAGCAGCAGCAGGGCGGACTCGTGGGCCGGCCGCTCGTGCCCTACTTTGACGCCGACGAGAACGTGAACGCGTCGCTTGACGCTGCGCGCGGCAGCGAGTTCGAGCACATGGAGGTCGATGCGCGCGTCTGGAACAAGGACCTGGGCTACTTCGAGTACCCGAGCGACAAGCCGGCCACGAGCTTTACTACCGCTGGGTCGAGCGCTCACGGCGCCGCTTCTGCGCCGATTGCGATCCCTGGCAAAGTGCTGCTCACGCCGGCCATGATGCTGTCCAATAGCTGTCCCGAGACGAGCTTCATGAGCGAGGCGAGTCATCCGTCCAACATCGGTCAGCTCTCTTGTTCCTGCTTGCCCCCTAGCTGCTCTGAGTCCTGACGAGGCTCTTTACGCTGTAGACACACAAACCGTTGCTGCGCCTGTGGCTCCGGCCCGCAGCAGCTCGGCCAAGCGAGCGTCCAAGCGCTCCAACACGCCCGTGCGACGGAGGAACGAGGACGCACAGGCGTCCACATCAGCCACCGCCACAACGACCGCAGTGACGTCCAAGAAGAGCCGAAGCAAGCAGAGCAACGCGGCCTCCAACAGCAGCAGCAATGGGTCGCAAAAGCAGAAAGCAGAGCTCTCGTCGTCGGGCAAATGGGCCTGGTCTGCGTTCCAGTCCTCGCCGGACCCAAAGCAGCTGCCGTTGCCTCCGTTTCTGGCCGCGCCCGGCAGCAGCCCGCCCGTGACCGCATCACCAGGGCCTCCGCTTCCGCCGCCGTCCATGGATCTCACGACGGTCGCGCAACCGGAGCGCCCGCCGCCGCCCACGGTGCCGCCGGAAAGCAGCATGTCGCGGGAGCTGTCCATGACGCAGGACCTGCGCCGCATGCTCAACATCGGCGGGGGCTAGAAGACGCGCAGAGCGAGAGAGGAGGAGAATGGCGATGGTTGAGCGATCATTTCGGCGGATTCTCCATTGGGAAAACGAATTAAAATGCAAATAAAAAGAGGAGAGAGGAGAAGGAGCGTTCTTGTGGCTTTGGCTGGCGTCCAGAGCACCGTGGCTTGCTCTATGGGGTGGGAAACAACTCTAGTAGTCTATGGTGAGGTCCTTGTTGTGGCGCGAACTCGTGTCGATGATGGCGTCGTACTGGTGGTACGGGTACTTCTCGATCCACTTCTGGAAGCCCACGCCCAGTACGAGCACCAGCACGTTGAGCCAGAGGCTGATCATGGACTTGGTGAGCTCGTTCCACATGATGAACAGCCCCACGCAGAATGGCAGCAGCATCACGACCGCCAGCATGCGGTCCGACAGGTTCACGCGGTACGGTCGCTCGATCTCTGGGTGCGAGAAGCGCATGCGCACGGCCGCGCCCATTTCCACCAGCGACGACAGCGCCGAGAGGAAGTTGTCCACGCCCAAGATCGTGTCGAAATCAAAAAGCCCCATGAACACGATGATCGAGAACGACAACAGGATCGCCCGACGCGGCACGCCACGCTCCGGATCGCGTCTACAGGCAGAAGAAGGAGGTCAGTGCTGGCGAGAGAGCAGAGAGAGCGGCAAGGCAGAATCAGGCACGACGTACTGGGCAAAGAACGGTGGCGCGAGACCGGAATCGGCCATGCCCGCCAACTGGAACCCGTCCTTGGACATTTCGGCCACGTAGAGGCCGAGATTACCAAACAGCGACGAGATGATGAACCAGACGCAGAGCCACGTGCCGCCGACGGCCTGCGCGATCACCGTGTACGACCCGTCGTCCCACGTCGTGTAGTGGGGCATGTCGGCACCGGAGATGGCGATGAACGGGATGATATAGCTGGAATCAGTAGGCAGAGAGGTACACGAGTGAGCATCGTCATCAAGAGCAGCAAACGATCACCACGTACGTGAAGGCAATGAGGATGACGGTCAGCACCATGGCGCGCGGGTACGTGGTCTTGGGCGAGTGGATCTCGCCAGCGTACGCTCCGGCGGCGTCAAAGCCGCTGTAGTTCCAATAGAGCGTACTGATGAGTCGCGTCCAGTCCCGCTGCAACAGAGAGAGAGAGAAACGTGTCAGTCACTTGGTCATGGATGGATCTGCCAACAGGAGAACGTACGTCTTCGCGGATGACGAGCCAGTTGACCGGATTGATCTTCGGGATGGCGTACAGGACCATGGTCGTGAAGGGCAGGAACATCATGATACCCATGAACAGCAGCGTGTCGCCCACGACCTTCATGCTCGTGAGCGTCGGGATCATGAACAGCACGGCGAAGCCCGCGCGCGCCAGGAACCGCAGCCAGTCGATGCCGTCGTCCATGGGGTCGGCCAGGCTACCACTACCGTCCGTGCCCAGATCGCCCTGTGTCAGCGCGCGGATCGTGTCCACGATGAGGCACGGGTAGATAGCGTTGTCGATCACGCCGGCGACCCAGGACCAGAAGCCGACGTGGAAGCCCATGGGCCGGCCGAACGCGACGCCCACCCACATGCAGAAGCTGCCGTCGGTCGGGAATGCCGTGAACAGCTCGGCGAACGTGAGCGCCAGCGGCAGACACCAGATCCACGGGAAGATGACCACGGCCAGGATGCCGTAGAACGGCCCGCAGGCCGCGATGAGTGGCTCGCTGCCCCAGGGACCGCCGCTCACGTTGAAGTACGTGATCAGCGCCACCGACACGATGCCGAGCTTGCGGCGCGAATGCGATCCGGTCATGGTTGCTGCAGCGTCACAGAGACAGGATGGAGAGCTGCCGGCGGTTGCTACGCTTCAGGAACGATGATGGGTCGGAAAACGAGGGGCGGACGGGTCGGGAGGAGCAGAGGGGAGAGGAGCCGAGCGAGTGGAGGGAGCGGATGAGAGAGCGCGCGTGTGGAGTTGCAATCGTCCGGGGGCAAAAGCGTCTCAGCAGCAGCACATCGCGTTCCTTTGAGCCCGGGTGAAGGCGTCTCTCTGTTGCGTGGATGCCGGCCGACCTGTGAACGGAAATATCTTTACGGCCACTTGATCGAGGAGGGGAGGGGAGAGGAAAGAGGGCTCACGCTATAGCCAGTGAATGACTGTACAGTTAGAGCGTACACCTGTACACTCCCGTCCGCTCCCCCGAACCCTTCTTCAGACCTTTTGACCGAGTGTACGGGTTCACTGAAACACCAGGTGCAGAGATACCGGTAAGTGCAAACCCACCCACCGGTATTGGTAGGACATGTGGTTTTTCATTTTTGCTGTCGATCACCCAAAAGCCCAAAGGGGCGTCTAAACATTTCTTGTGGCTGGATTAGATGGACCCTTATTATCCTAAATCAGTACGTGTCCCTCATGGTTCCGTTTGCGCGCATTGAAGTGTCTGGCCCACAAAGGAAAGAAACCGCCGAGAGCAAGATGCTGGCCCAGACGCTCCGATCCGCCGCCGCCGTGCGCCGCATGGCCACCAAGAACGCCAGCGTGCGCGGCATGGCGGCCGTCCAGCGCCCGTTCGTGGCCGAGGAGATGGAGAACAAGTATCTCGTGAAGACGTACAACCAGGACGGCGTACGCGGCCAGCCCAACATGGTCATCACGCACGGCAAGGGACAGTACCTGTACGACTCGGAAGGTGAGCACAAGGATCTCTCTTCAGACAAGCAGCAGTGTCCCTAATGGTGCGTTGGTTAGGCCGTGAGTACTTGGATTTCTGCGCTGGTATTGCTGTCTCGGGCCTTGGCCACTCGGATGCCGACTGGTACAATGCGCTCGTGGAAAGCGGAAAGGTAGAGAGGCGGTGGATGTTCTATGGAGACTGCTGCTACTGCTGGAGAACTCACGCTGCTTTGCTGTCAGAACGTTTGCCACGTGAGCAACCTGTTCCACACGCGTGCGCCTCTGGAGCTCGCCAAGAAGCTAGTGGACAACTCGTGCTTTGACAAGGTCTTCTTCTGCAACTCGGGCACTGAGGCCAACGAAGGCGCGTACAAGTTTGCGCGTCTGTACGCCAGCCGCATCAGCAAGGACACGTACGTTTGGTTGCTTGCCTCATCCATCGTGTAGGTGTCAGTATCTCATGCTAAATCTGCGCTTCTCTAGTCCCCTGGAAGGCAAGAAGACCGAGTTCATCTCGTTCAAGGGCGGTTTTCACGGCCGCACGGCAGCCTCGCTGTCGCTGACCCACAAGCCGTACATTCGCGACCCATTCATGCCGCTGGTGCCCGGTATCCACCACGCCGAGTTCAACAACATTGAGGACGTAAAGAAGTACATCTCGGACAAGACGGCCGGTGTGTTCATCGAGCCCGTGCAGGGCGAAAGTGGTGTGCGTCCTGCTACACTCGAGTTCATGCAGGAGCTGCGCGCGCTTTGTGACAAGCACAACGCGCTGTTGATCTGTGACGAAGTGCAGGCCGGCCTTGGCCGCACGGGCAAGCTGTTTGCCCACGAAAACTATAACGTGACCCCGGACATCATGACTCTCGCCAAGCCGCTTGCCGGTGGCCTGCCTATTGGCGCCGTGCTGACCGTGAACAAGGTCGCTGCTGCGGTGACGGCCGGTAGCCACGGCACGACTTTCGGTGGAAACCCGCTCATCTGCTCCGTCGCGTCGACTGTGCTCGACAAGATCAAGGACGAGAAATTCCTGGCCAACGTGCAGAAGCAGGGCAAGTACCTCGCCGATAGCCTGAAGAAGCTGCAGGAAGCGCACCCGGACAAGGTCAAGGAAGTGCGCTCCCCCCTCGGTCCCGGCGGTCTGTTTGTGGGCTTTGAGTGCACCAAACCGGTCGGCCCCATCATCAAGTACGCTCTGTCCAAGGGCGTGATGATCATTTCCGGAGGAGACAAGTATGTTGTGCTGGTGGTTGGTTTGGTTGCTTCTCTTGTCTGACTAATTATGTTTGCAACCTTTGTAGCACGATCCGCCTGTGTCCGCCGCTTGTGGTGACGGAGAAGGACATTGATCTGCTGGTCAAGACCCTGGCGGACGCTCTGAACGAAGACATCATTTAGACACTGCATCCACATCCAGTTTGTTTCATTAACAGCAGATCATGTTGAGGCCATTTAACCACAGAATGCCGATCATCAGTTGGCCGGAATCAACTTTTGTGTGATGTGCGCGCATTTCTTCCCTGGAGAGCATCTGCATTATCGGGTGATATTAATATTGTACATGATTGGGCATGAGCACGTATCTTGGTGTTCATCGCTTCCAAAAATCCAGTAATGTCTGCACGGGTGGAGATGGAGACGGCGGCGGCGCACGACGGCGCCTTGAGGGAGTTGAACGAGCTGCAGGTGGGGTGCTGCGTCGTTGCAAATCGCCGCTCCGCCGAACCGGCACTGGTGACTTGAATTCTGCTGGTTCGGGCTCTCTAATGGTCGTCTCTGGCATATCTTCATCTCGCGACGTTACAAGATACGCGACTCCATCGTGCTGTTCACAGAATTCCTTCCAATTGCTCCATGATTGACCAACGCGAGTCAATAGGAAATCCTTCTTACGTTTCGCGGCTGCTTCATCCATTTGATGACGACAAAGCTGCCAGCTGCGAACGGTGCCATCGTCCGAGCAGGATGCGATTTGCGTGAAATCGTTCTCATTCCAGGCAACTCCATTGACTTCACTGCTGTGACCCTTGAGTGCCAGTAGCGGCAGTCGCGCTGACGATGCACGAGATCCCGTGGCTTCCCACACAAAGACAGCGCCGTCAGCAGATCCTCCGACTATGAAATCGCCATCGGGGCTGAATGTTGCTTTAACTGCGCAGCATAAATGCATGAGAGGTCTACCACCAAAAAGAAAGCGTGAAGCGTACCATAGAACGAAGACGCGAGATGGCCTTGACATCGGAGCGTGGGTGTCGCGTGAAGTACGCTGGTTCGAGAGCTCGGGCAGTCAAAGACCTGGAGACTGTCGTTCAGAACGTTCACTAACAGTTTTGTACGCGTGGGATCGAATGCCAGTGACGCCACGCCGCGCTGCACTCCTTTGGACGAGCACGAGACCACGCGCGTGGGCAGACTCCCGACAGTCGACGCGTTCGTTGCAGATTTAAACGTTGCAGCTGTGAGGCGTCGAAAGTCCCAGAATTTTACACAGCTAATAGATGCAGCATGACGGCAAACTCAGAAGACGATCACAAGAGAAGAACACAAGGGAATCACGCACCCGTCGACTGCGCCACCCGTGACGAGTTCGAACCCGTTGGCCGCGAAATCCAGGCACGTGACGCTGCGTGGTGTGCTCACGACCTTGCGTCGCTTGCGAGAGCCCGCAGGCGATGTGAACGATGGGGATGCTGCGGCAAAAGAGCCGTTGGACGACGATGGGCCGACAGCTTCGTGGCAATTTTGAAGCGTGCCGACAGACTTGGCGCCGCTCCGCCGGGTGTCCCAGAGCATGACATTGCCGTCGCGTGAACCAGAAGCGAACAAAAAGTCACTGTGTGGCACCTGCCGCACGCACTTGACGCTCATGCGATGGCCCAGGAACGAGAACCGGAGCTGCTGCGTCTCCACATCCCATCCGCAGAGCTGCATATCGCCCGCGGCCGTTACGATCTGTAGGTCATCGTACGACCAGACGACATCAAAGATCGCGTTCTGATGCGCGACCCACTTGGTGTGCGCCTCACCTGTGCGCATACACACACAGCAGTGTAGGACACAAAGAGAGGCTGCGTTAGCATTGAAGCTGCACCCAATAGCAACCCGATCCAAAGAGCTTACGCAGTATGGATGTTCGAGCCTGCGGTTGTGCGGTCGTGGGCCGAGGCTCGATGATCGAGACCACGCCTTCCTCATCCACAGCTGCGATCAAATACGATGATGATCGCGCACGATGCGCGAACGCCACCTGAAAGATCGGCACGGCGCTTGCGCTCGTTGGGTCGACGCAAAAAGTCGCATCGTCACCGCTCTGGAAATGCGACAGCATGGCACGTCGCATCTGCGTCATCGAGCTAGCAAACGAGCCGTATCCGCCGCTCACCGGTCGCAATTCGACTGGTAGAGGCGAGCGAGTGTTACGAACGCCACGTAGAGAGGCACCGTGCTCGCCCAGCTGCATGCGCGCGACCTGCCGCGCGAGATTCATGTCGTTCGCTCTCACAGTCGCCGCTGCCATCGTTGTCTTTTGATAAGCAAGCAGGAGCGCCTAGCACAGTGGGGCTAGATTAAGGTGCACCACACCAACTCGTTTGCAGCCACCCAAAACTTGGATTTTTTAGAATGCAGCCTTTCAAGCTCAGAACGACTTTATTTTCGGAATTATTCTCAGAAATCGCCGGAAAAATCTCCGCCGCCTCCGCCACCTCCGCCGAAATCTTCTCCCCCGCCGTCATATCCGCCACCATATCCGCCTCTGTCACCGGCATCCGCAAGCGCCTCGCCGAGAAGCACGCCACCCAATAGACCCGCCGTTCCTCCCAGCGCTGCGCCGGCGCCGGCTCCCATGCCACCTCCACGATTGCCGCCGTATCCGCCGTAGCTGCCGTAACCACTCGTTGTTCCATACACTGGCGTTGCAGTGTAAGTGGGCGCATTTGGTGCACCTTGGGCGCCGATGCCAGACGGACCCCCTACATACATATTGCTGCCAGCGGGCGAATAAGCGGATGGATACGAAACGGGTGGATCTTCACGGCTTCGCGCAATACCATGCCAAATACAGTACCCGCAAGCACAGCAACACATGATCGGTAGCAGGAAGCCCAGCAGCCACCAGAGCCACGTGAACGAGTAGCCTGCGCCGTCATAGTAGCCGTCGCGATAGCCGTACGAAGGGTCGTTGCGGCCGCCCTGGCCATCCTTAGCGTAGGCACAGTTACAGGTGTACGTCGAGACCTTGCAGACAGCGTTCTCCGGGCAGCAGCACTTCTGGCGTTGGTTGGCGCGGTCCAGCCAGTCGCCACAAAATTGTCCAGGTTTGCCATGGAAGGCATGCGAGCAATCGCCCGTATCGGCGCATACTTGGCAGCCGGAAAGCGTTGAGGAAGGGCGGGGTGCTTCAGTAGCTGATGGCTCCTTGGCCTCGTTTGGCGTACTCTCTGCACTTGAACCCTCTTGCGCACTGATCTCTGAGCAATGAAGGAATGCAAGCAGGATGAGAGAGACCAAGAACACTGACGGCATCGACAGGTGGCGCATTTGGCCTGCTTGGTTTCTTCGTAAGTGTAGCGAGTTCCAGTCCTTACGCCCGAGAACAATCGGAGCGAGACGTGGGGTGCTTGCACCTCGTCCCAGACGCGTTGCGACCAGCCAGAGAGGAGCCAATGCTAACTGCGGGCTGGTCACATACAATTGAAGCTCCATATTCGCCTTTCGTCTTGGTCTGAACACAAACGGGTAATCGGCCCTGGCTTCGCAACCACGATGGATACACCGATGCCGCTTGTTGAGAGGGCGCAGCAACGACGAACCACAGGAACGAAGCAGCATCAGGAGACCCATGTTCTGCGTGCTAATCTAATCATACAGGCTGCCTGTATGATTAGCATGTAATGGACGCACGTACGTATGACGACCATCACGGTTCTTGATACACTACGATTCGTTGGAAACACACCGAATGCAACATGTCGGCTGCCAATCTGTCAAGTGAGTCCTCCTCCTCCGCTGCGCTCCTCTCCTCTTTCCATTAGAGAATATTAGGGTGCCACATGCAGCGATAGGTAGAACAATCGTCTTCATTTTTCTTCTCCAACCAGCAGCGAGATCTTCGTCGTGCACGCACATTGCCGCCAACGCGGTACTCTTGGCCGCAGTGTACGGTGCGCCACACGAGTGTGTTACTGTTTTCCACATTTCCTTACGGTTACACGGCTTGCAGGAGCGAAGAGGAGCCGAGTGTACCGTACACGTGCAGATCTGAGAGTTTCTATTCCCTCGCCTGGCTGTCGGAGGTACAACTGTTGCTTATGGATTGTTCCCACGCTTTTACGAAGAGCGAACCATCATCTCTCTCCGCAGGGAACTCCGTCGTGTGTGGGGGGTACGTACGTGGAGGTGTAGCTTCTGCATCACATTTCTCACATGACGAGAAGAGCCCGACCGACCGACTGACCGACTCGGTCGACCGCTATTGTTCTGTTTTGGATAAGCTTGACATCTACATTTTCTATTCTTGTGCTGAACTGAGGGCAGCCAAGCGGGCGGACGGAATCTGCTGCTGTGAGCAATCATGGCCACCAAGCACATGGCCAAAAGGCGGCACATGCCGTGACCCAACATGATGTCGCACTCCTCGTCCTGGGCACCCAGCTGTTCCAGCTGCAGATTCTTTCGTGCACGGTTGTTTGGTCCAGTGTGTGAGAAACGCCTCGTGCTGTCAGCCAAAGCTCCCCAATCCAAATGCCAATAAAATCGAAACATCTTGGGCTGACTATTGGGCTGACTCAGGAATCGATAAGTGGAGCTGAATGCATCCCCTACTCGCCGTACTCCATACGCCACATCGCTCATCTCGATACCCCTACCCTCACCTTTCAAAATGAACTGCCACAACAGGAAACGGTTCTTTCTCTTGTTCTCAAGATTGGACCACTCAACAGGGCGATTGTTACATTGTAATTCTATACAAAAAACAGCATTGGGATCTCACGCTAGCATCTTTCCGTGGCAAGTCTCAAAAGATCGGAGCAGAAACGTGGCGCCTCTCGGTCTCCCAATAGCAAAATAACTGTTTATCTGCGCCAAGTCAGAACCAGAAAGTGTGTGATTGGAAGTGCCCAGATGGGGGCACTGATTTTATATAGGGGAAGGGGATGTACACCCAAGAGCAAATCGGGTTGGGTGAGAGGCACGCAGGGTCGAGGGCGAAACAAAGGAGAAGGGGAGGCGGAGGAGGGGAACTCCCCTCCTGTAGGGGGAGGGGGGAGGGTTCGACGAGCGACAGTGTGGACTGGCATTTGGAAAGTTGCTAGCCGCGGAACACCACAATTGCTCGACGATCGGTCGATTGATTGACCGCTCGCGGGCCCGTCCTCCCCTACTTCCTTTCAGGACAACAACACACAACAGCGGTTGTACTCTACGCGTGGAGATCCCAGCATTCGGCATCGAAGCTCCTCCCCAAAATACAGAAGCCTGCGTGTGTCGTGGCATTGCATTTTGAACACGTTCTAAGATCCGATCTATTTCATTGATCGCCATGGGGCCCGACGCAGCCTCCCCTCCGCCCTCGCCGACGTCCTCAACGTCCTCCGCGTCCTCTGCTCCGTCCTCCCCCACGAGCAACTCAGTCAACAAGTCCGGCAAGCCCAAGAAGTGCCGCTTCAATGACTGCGACAACTTGGCCGTCGACGGCACGTCCAAGTGCGCCTTCCACAAGAACCGCCGCCAGTGCTGCGTCGAGAACTGCACCAACCAGGTCTACGCGCGCAAGCTCTGCGTGCGTCACGGCGGTAAGAAGCAGTGCCAGGCCGACAACTGCGAGGCCCACGCGCGCGGCGGTGGCTACTGCCTGCAGCACGGAGGCTTCGTGGTCAAGCGCTTCTGCCTGGTCGAAGGATGCTCCAAGCAGGCCCACGCACGGCAAAAGTGCGTCCGCCATGGCGGTGGCCGGCGCTGCAAGATCGACGGCTGCATGCAGCACGCACGCGCCGGTGGGCTCTGCAATCGCCACTCGCACGGCCACGAATGCCGCATTGATGGCTGCAACAAGACCGCCCAGCACTCCGGCTCGATCTGCTTCCGCCACGCGATGGAACTGCGCGCCCACGGAGAGGAAGTGCCCGAATTGAATATCTCCAAGGGCGGCCGACTGTCCAGCAAGAAGCGACAGCAACTGCAGCGCGAACAGCAGCTCAAGCAAGAGCAGTTCCACCACCAGCAACTGCAGCAACACCACCAACAACAGCAGCAACAACATCAGCAGCAGCTTCAGCCACAACAACAGCAGCACCTGCAGCAACACCAGCAGCAACAACAGCACCAGCAGCAAACACAAGCGCAGTCCGTGGGCATGTACCCCATGACCTCCAACTCCACGACGTCCACGGCGCCAGCGTCGTCGTCTGCAGCGGCTCCGGGTCCGTTCGGCCTGCCGCTCAAGATCAACGTGCCGACGAACCTGCCGAACAACATCCCCAAACTGACCATGCGCACGCCGCTGGGCGGCTTCCCGACGCCTCGCAGCCACGATTTCTCCCTGCTCATGGGCCTGCCGTCGCCCCAGATCGACCCGTCGCAGCTGCCGAGTGTGCTGGCCATGTCGAACGCGCAGCGATCCATGTACGAGAACTCGAGCGCGCTGGCTAACACGTTCCTGTCGTCTGGCCCGCCCAGCATCTCGCGCGGCGCTCCGCGCAACCCGTTCCTGTCGCCCACGGGCGAGAAGCCCAGCCACAACGGCTCCCACGTGGACGAGGACATTGATGCCTTCATCAATACGTACCAGTACCCCAAGTTCCTGGGGACGCCCGCCGGCGGCGCGGCTTCGCCCATCGCGTATCAGCACAACCACGCCAACCAGTACGCCGTGCCGTCGCTGCTGGAGAACATCAACCTCAACGTGTTCGACCACACCAATAATAACGGCGGCCACCAGAACGGCTCGGCCGCCATGTCTGCCGCGGCGTCTTCCTCGTCGGCTTCGACCTCGACCTCCGTGACGCACGGACTGGCCATCAACACGCGCAACCACTTCTCATCCAACTCGTTCCTGGGTCCCTCTCCTCGTCCGCGTTTCAAGGGCATGGAGGGCCTCACGCCGCTGGCCATAGGCGGAGACAAGTTCTTCCACGGCTTCGACGGCTTCCCCATGACCCCGGCCGACGGAAGCGGCAGCTCGAGTGACTACACGGCGCAGTTCTTCGCCGACCCGAACCAGCTCAAGATGGCCAACGACAACAAGAGCCGCACAGGGGCGTCGCCTGGCCCTGCCTCGGCGGCCGCAGGCCCCAAGCCCACAGGCGTCACAGCCGCTTGAAGTGGCGAGCAACGGTGACGAAGCAACAAATTTTGTGATTGTTTATCTGTCACGCTCAAGAAACCAAGTCGTCCGTACAAATTTTTCAAGAATGTTTATTACCGTGGCCACCAAAACGAACGAAAAGCAGGGTGCTGTGATGAATATAGAATATAGAGTCTCGATGAATTATATACACTAATAAATAGCTCTATTTTGTTTGCTCACTCATAATGTTGCGTTCCAAGGAAAAATGGCGGAGTGAGACTTTCCACATCATCTTGTTGCCATCGTTGTCGTCCGCTTGTTGCTGGCCGGGCGCTATCGTTTGCGCCCTTTCGAAGGCACAAAAAAACATGAGGGCACAAATTGTCATTTTACGGCCCTCCCTCGACCCTGTCAAAATGAATACTAGCTCCTCGGCCGCTGCGCGCGTGGTCACACCCCAAACCCACACAACACAAAACTCACAATGGAGGCGGAAAAGGTGCTGGAGGAGGAGGAGGAGGAGCATTTCTTCGCGGACCTTGTGACCTCGGACCGCGATCGTGAGGCGGATGAAGAAGAGGAGGAGGAGCTAGAGGAAGAAGATCATCTGAATGCATCCTCTGAGTCGCTGGATGGGCCTGCCAGCGGCGGTGGCGGCAGCGCGGCCGTGCCTACAACCGAGCAGGACCGTCGTGCACAGATCGGCGCGAGCCCGTACATGGCACCGTTTACGCCGCTGAGCTCGCCCAACCGCCCCAAGACCCCTTCCAGCGTCTCCGCCGCGCAGCGAAATTCATCCAAGAAGCCACAGCTCGTGCCCATGAAGAACGGCCCCACAGGCGCGGGTGGACCGTTTGCAGGTGCAGTGCCCGGCGGCAGTGGTAGCGGCTCGAAGATCCCGAAAGACGACGTGGTCACGCATCTACCCAACGAACTAGTCGAGTGCCTCATGAACACCGTACACACGCTCGACAAGCTGATCCTGGGTGTGGAAGATTACAATGCCGAGCAACTGGGCGGCTTGGCCGACAAGGCCAACGCGTACGTGGATCTGCTCAGGCAAATGGACACGTTCGGCTCACAATACCACGCCATGATCCCGCTGCAAGTGCTCGAGTACGTTGACTTGTTATGAGGGATGCTTGCTCGTACTGGAGTTCTTTTACTGATGTGCTTTGTGTGTTTCTTGAACGCGTACAGAATGATCGATGGCCACGAAAACACCAATCCTGAATTATTTACGAAATCGCAGCTCGAGAAATGTCACGACGAGAGCACTCGCGCGGCAGGCAAAGTGGACACGCTGGCTCTGCTCAAGTCGGCCCTAGAAGAAGGCATGGCCGAGCTGGACGGGTGATGATACCACGCTTGGCTCCAGGCCAAGGAGATCTGTTGTCCCTTCCCAATTATCCAGTAGTAGGAAATTATTTTTTGCCGCTCTTATATCAATTGGTCTTATGTGAGAATTTGTACGATGCCCATTGTTGTTGTGGGAGGCAGATTGCCCTTGAGAGGACGCGGCTCGTTGACGAACAGTCGCGCTTTCCTTCAGCTCATTCCGTTCGATAAGTGGGAACTTGTACGATGGCGCCCACGGTCAAGATCCTCATTGTGGGCCCAAAAGAAGCCGGCAAGTCAACTGTACGTGCAATTTAACGAGTGTGTGCTGAGTCCTATACGCACGGCGCACTCACGGATCTATTGTGTCCCAAGTGCAGATTGCAAACTTCCTCGCCGGTCAATCGGATCGTCTTGGAGGTCAGGAGCGATACCAGCCGACCATCGGCCTTCGGTAAGAGAACGACGCCCTGCTCCTTTGCTGTAGTGCAAGCAAACATTTGATGGGATTGTACGCGTATGCGTGCTTAGCATCCTGGAGCTTGAGAAAAGCAAGTGCAACATTGAGCTCTGGGACGTCTCTGGCGACCAAGTGTAAGTGAACTCTTGTCTGGAGAGTGTACGTTCACAGAGCTTACAATGAGTATCGTACTGTACAGTTATGAAGCGTGTTGGCCTGCGATCCTGCGGGATGCCAACGGAGTGATCCTCGTATACAATCCGGATTCGCACATCCACGAGAGCGAGACGATGCTTTGGTAAGTTGACTGTGGTCGAGTATAAAACTGTACCGAGAAGCTCACACCCTTCGTTAGGTACGAGTGGTTCATCCAGAATCCAAACATGGATCCAGCGCAGCAGTGCATGGTCTTCGAGCACTCCACAGGCAACAACAACAACAGCAAGAAGCCTGCCGGCAGGTCCCGGCTCCCGGGCAGCATCCGCACGTTTGCCACCACTTTTGACACACCCAATGTGTTCAAGTCGGCTTTTGATAAATTCGTCCCGTCGGTTCAGGAGTTTGCGGCGAAACAGGCGCCCCGTAAGTAATTTACGGGAGGAGGAGAAAAATACATTTGAATATGGAATTGGGGAGCAATATATGGTATGCGTCAAATGTAGCCATCCATGGATAAGCAGATACTATCAGCTGGCCAGTGAGCTTAGGCGTGCGTGAACGGCCGCTTGGGAACGGCCACGCGTTGGGAGACTGTCTTGACAATGGCCGGACCAGTGGCGGTGGGTCTGTTGGGCTCCAGTCTGCGTGGGGCGCGTTGTGAGCGCTTACTGACGACCCGTACGACAAGCACGAGCACCACGACCACCAGCACTGCGCAGCAGACAATGATAGAGACCGCCATGGTCGAGACCTTGCTGGCGCTTTCAATTGCTCCCACATGAGCGACTTCGGCGCCGTTTCTCCAGGCAGCCACTTCCTGCAGCTGCACTGATCGGATTCGAGTGAGCGCGTCGCCCTGGAGCGTTTCAACGAACTTGGTGCTGTCGGCATCGCTCGAACCATTGGCTTTGTACACAGTGAGGAACTTCTCAAAGGCCTGAACACTCGAGTTCATGGCGATGTACACCGTCACTTCGCAGGCGCCCCACTCGTACCAGGCGAGACGGCTTGGCGTATTCACCGAGCGGATCTCAAATGAGATGTCGCTGGATTCCGAGGCTTGGTGCCTGCGCAATGAGGCTGAGGAGCCCGATGAAGAAGCCACCGAGGAAGCCGTGGTGTTTGATGTCGAACTGTCGTTGATAGTCTTGGAAATGTAGTCACGAAGTCCATTGGTGAACTCGACCGAGATGTTCCCATTGAAAATGTTGGCGGTGTAGCCTTCCAGATCGACCACAAGCTCCAAGTAGTTATCTGGTAGCGTAGCCGCGACACAGCGAGCGCTGCCGCCTTCCGAGTAGTACCCTTCGGCGCATTTTTGGCATGTGGACATGCCGCCCTGGCACGTGTATCCAGCTGCACATTCACAGGCGATGCACTGTGTGGAGCCACCCGTGGAGTAGAATCCTTCAGCGCAGACCATGCATTCGTCGGTCGAGCTTCCAGCACCAACTGGTGCTGCAGAGCCGCGTGGACACATGACACCAGTGCACTGGTTCGAGCCACCGGCTGAGAACGTACCAGCCATGCAAGGAGCGCACTGGCGGTCGATAACATCGGCACCCGAGGGAGAGGCATACCCGGGAAGACACTTAGTCGGAGCGCACACGTTGCTGCCACCAGCCGCGAAGAATCCTGCAGCACAGATCTCACAAGTGGCGATTCCGTCTGTGGCTCCAGTAACACTGGAGGCCGCGCCGGCCGCACAGGCCATGGGCGTGCAGACCATGGGGCCACCAGTCGAGTAAAAGCCGGCATCGCAAATCGAGCAGCTTCCGTTGGCTGTCGAAGCGCCGTCAATTGATCCGAAGCCGGGATCACATTCAGTTGGCAGGCATTGCGCGTCGGCTCCGGTACCAAAGGTTCCACCGGCGCAGATCGCACACGAGCCATTCTCCGAGGTAGCACCGGCAGGCGAAGCAAAGCCTTCTTCGCATGTCGTGGGACTCTGGCACACAGTCGCACCGCCAGTTGAGTACGTTCCACCGGGGCAAATGACGCAGCTGGAGTTGGCGTCTGAGGCTCCTTCCGGAGCAGAGTATCCAGGTTCACAAGTGGCATCCTTGCACTGGTCCGTGCCGCCGGTGCTGAATTGCCCGGCCGAGCAGATGGCACAATCAGCATCAGCGTGAGAAGCATTCGAAGGGGAAGCGAATCCGGGGGCGCAGGCAGTAGGCTCGCAGGCGAATCCACTGCCAGGGCTAAAGCTTCCGGCGTCACAGATCTGGCAGAACGCGAGTGGGTCGCTTGATCCTTCGGGAGAGGCCGAGCCCGGAGCACACTCATCAGCAGTGCACTGAGTCTCATTGCCAAAGCTATAGGTTCCAGCTGGACAGACGGAACAGGTTGCATTAGAATCAACCGCACCGATTGCAGTTGAAGCATAGCCTTCCGAACACTCCAGTGGTGTGCACGAGTTGCTGCCGCCGCTCGAGAAGAAGCCCACACCGCAGACCTGGCACTCAGTGGTAGCATCCTTGGCACCGAGCACGGCACCACTGCCAGCAGGACACTCGGTCAGCTGACAGTGCCTCGAGCCGCCGGGACTGAACATTCCCAGGGGGCAGAAGCGGCAGTCAGCGAGAGGATCAACCGATCCTTCCGGGGCAAACATGCCGGCGTCGCACATGGCGTCCATGCACTGCGAGCTGTTGCCGAACGAAAAGGTGCCCGTGGGGCAGATTCCACAGCTGGTGCGCGAGTCATTGGCGCCTGGTCCTGCAGCGTAGCCTGAATCGCACAGTGCCATGGCACATTGATCACCGCCTCCCATGCTGAAGTAGCCCAACTCGCAGGCGTGGCAGTTCCCCTTCTCCAGCGAATTGCCAGCTTCGTCTGAGGCGAATCCCTGGTGGCAGCCGGTCGGACGGCACGGGTAGTTGTCGCCGGGGCTGTATTCACCAGCGCCGCACATCGTGCAGTTCAAAGTCTCGTGCGAAGAGCCCACAACCGATCCGTAGCCCTTGGGGCAGTTCGCAGGACGGCAGACGACGTTTCCTGGTGAGAACGTGCCCGCAGGGCAGTCGACGCACGAACCCAAAGGGAACTGTTCGCTCACTTCCGGCGCAAACTGACCGGGAAGACAGTTCGCTGGCATACACAAGTGCGATCCGCCCTCCGAGAAGAGACCGATCTCGCAACCGGTGCAGTCCGTGGAATTCTTGGCTTTGGGGTTGGCTTCCCAACCAGGCTCGCATTGCGCTGGCGTGCATTCCGGATCGCCTGGCGAAGAGAAGTACCCATGGTCGCAAGGTACACACGATGAGCTGTTGCCATTCGAGGTGAAGCCGGCACCACAGAGCTCGCAGAACCCAAGCGGATCCGTGGCTCCAGCAGGCGCGGACTGACCACGAGCACACTGTACGCTTTTGCACTGCATGTGACCTCCGTGACTGAAGGTTCCGCTGGGGCACTGCGTGCACGTAGCATTGGCGTCAGCCGCAGCGATCGCTGTGGACGAAAATCCGGCGTCACAATCCGTCGGTTTGCAAATATTGCCGCCGCCGAGTCCCCATGTGCCGGGCTGGCAGGCCTTGCAATCATGGTGCGGTCCACGGGCTCCGGCGGGTGCTTCATATCCAGGTTCGCAGGCTGCTTCGAGACACAAGGACTGATTTCCGTGCGAATACTGACCGGCAGGACACTTCATGCAGTCCGCCTTGACATCGGCGGCTCCAGCCGGAGCCGAGAAGCCCTTGGCGCACTTGACTGGGGCGCACATGTGGTCACCGCCAGGACTGAACCAACCCTGCTTGCAGATCGCACAATCGGTGGCTGAAGTAGCGTTGACTGAAGGTTCGGATCCATGAGGGCAGGTAAGCGGGAGGCAGATGTCGCCCTTGTCGCTGGCGTATGTGCCATTGCCGCACTGTTCGCACGTATCATTTCCACCGGGCGAGAAGAACGTGGCGTTGCAGTGGACACAGTCTTTGGCGTGGGAAGCACCGGCAAACGCCATGGTGCCGGCGGGGCATTCGGTTGATTGGCAATAGTCACCGCGTCCAGCGCTGAACGTTCCCTGTGCACACTTCAGGCAGCTTGTGCCAGACTCATTGGGCTCAAAGCCAGCGTCACATTCCGGGAATATGCAGAGAGAAGTATTTCCCAGAGAAGTCGTACCAGGTGGGCACTTGGAGCAGGATGAGAGAGCGCTTGTAGCATTGGCGTTGGGCTCGTAGCCCACGGGACAAGTCGTCTCCTTGCAGGCCGCAATGCCGCCCTCAGAGAACCACCCGATCTCGCAGATAGCGCAGTCGGACTCGCTCACGGCCGGCTGCATAGGCTCCGAGCCAGGTGCGCATTCCATCGGCTGGCACTGGCCATCGCTGCCGCTTGAGTATTCACCGAATTCGCATAGCTCGCACTCATCAAGAGGCGTCGTGGCACCGCGCGGGGCTGCGTAGCCGGGCTCACAACTGACCGGTTCACATGTACTTGGGCCGAGATCGTCGTGGTGCACGAACATGGTGTACTCGCCAGCCTCACACACTGAACAGAAGGTGGAGTTCCCGCCTTCAGAGACTGATCCAACGGGGCAGACTTGGCAGTCCGTTGCATTCATTGCATTGGGGCTGGCGAATGTGCCCGGAGGGCAATTCAAAGGCTCACAGACCGAGTCGGTGCCGCCGAGTGAGAACGTACCGGCTTCACATTTGGAACAATCGTCCGCAGCGCCAGCGAGTTCATGCGCGTAGTAGCCTGGAGCACAGGCAACAGGCTCACAGGTGGCAGTGACACCGGTCGAGAACGTGCCCACGGGGCAGGGGCTGCAATCCGTGGCGTACATAGGGTCTTTATTGGGCGTAGCGCCCACAGGGCAATTGAGTGGGTGGCATCGCGTGGCACTGGCATCGGCGAACTTGCCCGGGGCGCACTTGTGGCATTGGTCGCTGAAACCGTTGGAGAAGTGGCCCGCGGTGCAGGGAGAACAGGTCGAGGTTGCGTCCTGGGCCGCCACGACTCCGCTGGCAGAGCCCGGAGCGCACATGCAGGGCTTGCACATGTCGGGTCCGTCGTTGTCGCTGTAGAATCCAGGGGCGCAATCCACGCAATCGTCGCCACTGCTGGCGTGCAGTTTGGGCATGGAGCCCAGGCCGCACACCACCGGGTACTCGCAGTTGACCATGCGGCCGTTGGACCACGTGCCGTAGAGACACTCATCACAGCCAGGCTTTGAATCATTGTAGAAGAAGCTCGGCTTGCAGTAGAACTGCTCGTCTACAGGCTCGGGCGTGATCAGCTCCGACATATCCGACGATCCAGAGGCTTCGAACGAATTGGCGACCATCTCTTCGAACAAGAAGTCTTCTCCAGAGGAGTCTAAAGCCGCGAGCTCTTCGAAGGACAAGCCGTCGCCAGAATCCGAAGCTGCAAGCGAGTCGAACGAGAAATGGTGAAGTGCGAGCGCTTCGGACGGCCCTGAGGCCTGCAGCGAGTCAGACACCACAGGATCCGAGGATTCCGAGGAGTCTTGCGATGTAGAATCGGCCGCAAAGGTCTGGAACGTCATGGTATTAAGGCTCTGGGACGAAGCTGAATCTGACTGGGAGTTCGAAGCGTCGGAAGAGACGCCGTGGACGGAGTCAGGCTCATAGGCCGATCCAGACCCCAGTTTCTCAAACGTGTAGATTTGGTCTGCCGCTGAGACCACGACCCCACTGGCGATTGCGATCCAGGCTGCCACTGCTGGGAACCCTCGCACTCGGACCATTTGGGCTATCGGGCGGTTGTTGATGTGTGACTGCCTTCACGTGTGCTGGCAAAAGGCCACTCGCTGATCTCGATCTGGCGCGATGTGATGGCGATGCACGATTTCGAAATGGTTTCTAGCGTCTGGGCTTTGCTGCTGCCAAAGCACTCGCAGCTTCGCATGGGGCCGCTCTATTATTCGACTACGGACTCCGTTGGTTTCAGGGTTTCGCGAGTGAAACGCAGCCAAAACCAATGACACGCCCGGAATACGTGAATGGCATTTCCCATGGCCAAACCGCCGCGTTTTGATCCTATTCATAGTGCCGTGGGATTCCCATTCCCATTGTTGGTCCGTTTCGAATGTGCGAACTTAGTCAAGTATGAAAGTGAACTTAACGCGTGTTCTCAGGTGCGCAGCGCTTCAACTTGCGTGAGGTTTTTCAAGCCGCTTGAAAGTTGGACGTGTAGCATGGCCTCACGCGCCATTGGCCGCTTCCAAGAGGCACGCCATCAATCAAGGGCACTGCGTCTCTCTGGTTCAAATGCGGATGCATCCAATCGTCTGAGCGTTTGACATGTCTTGCGTAGCGCATGAGTCGATCCGATTGGCTCGTGGCGCGTGCGGCTCTGCATCCAGAGAGAATTTTGAGGTTTTTTCGTTGGAGGGGCGAAGAGGAGGGGAGAGGAGCGGAGAGATCCCAAGAGAAGAGGAAGAAGAAAGAACAAGATGAAGGTGCTAGCGTTCGGAGGACTGCTGGCCTTGCTGCCATGCGCTCAGGCGCTCACGACCGAGCTCAATAGCGGCCGCGTGGACGCCGCCGAGCAGCGCATGTGGGAGTCCTTCGTGGAGTACGCGCTGGACTACGAGAAGGAGTACCGCTACTGGGCCAACGACCACTCGGCCGTGCAGCGCAAGTACGAGGCCTTTCGCGTGAATGTCGACCGCATCCAGCAGCACAACGAGAAATACGAGGCTGGCAAGTACTCGTTCGCGTTGGGGCTAAATGGTACGTCCGCTTTGTGTTGAGGAGCTGAGGGGAGAGGAGAGGAGGGGGCTATCAGACTGACCTGTGCGCATGCATACGCCAATAGCACTGGCCGACCTGACGGATGACGAGTACAAACAGATGCTGGGCTACAAGCGCACTACCAAGGCCGGCGCCGGCGCAGTGGAGACCTTCACGGCGCCTGCGAACATGCAGGACACACCGGAGTCCTGGGACTGGCGCGAGCACGACGCCGTGACGCCCGTGAAGAACCAGGCACAGTGTGGCTCGTGTTGGGCGTTCTCGGCCGTGGCGGCCATGGAGGGCGCTTACGCCATCGCCACGGGCAAGCTCGCGTCGTTCTCGGAGCAGGAGCTCGTGGACTGCGTGCTGGGCGGCATCGACACGTGCAACCACGGCGGTGAGATGCACGACGGCTTTGAGGAGATCATTCAGAACCACAAGGGCAAGATCGACTTGGAAGCGGACTACCCGTACACTGGCGAGTCGCGCGGTGTGTGCCACGCCGACGACACCAAGGCCGTGGACGCGCACTTTGCGGCCTACGCCAACGTGACCCAGGGCGACGAGGACGCGCTCAAGGCCGCCGTGGCCACCAAGGGCGTGCAATCAGTCGCCATTGATGCGTCCAGCTTCACGTTCCAGCTCTACCGCCATGGCGTGTACAGCTGGCCGCTGTGCGCCAATGCGGCGGACGAGCTGGACCACGGCGTGGCGGTCGCGGGCTACGGCGTGTACAAGCAAAAGGACTTTTGGCTCGTGAAGAACTCGTGGAGCGAGTCGTGGGGCATGCACGGCTACATCATGATGAGCCGCAACAAGAACAACCAGTGCGGCATCGCCACGGACGCGTCCTACCCGATCGTGGCCAAGTCGGTGGTGGAGCCGGAAGCAGCCAAGCAAGAGCTCGTGGCGGAGACCTACGAGCTCCTGAGCGTCATGTAAGCCCAAGTTGGTTGCGCTGTACGTAAGCAGAGCAATGGTGCCGTGGTGGTCGGTGTGCATATGAACGGTATCCAAGGAGAATCCATTGTTGCTAGCCGATGCTTGTTTTCATTGTTGTCTCTAGTGGACTTTGCGGATCAAGGCACACGTAGACACGGAAGCCTTTCGTTCTTGCCCACGCGGAGAGCAAATGCTGATGCTGGTGCATCCACAAGGCAGATTCAGCTGATGGATACAACCACAAAGTGACTTTGTTCAAATGCATTTAGTGGTTACAAAGTTGACGCTTTGTGTTCTACAGTGAGGGACATTGATCAGGGGACCATCACCTAAGCGCAGGTCACGCCGCTGGGCTGGCCTTTGCACGAGCCCGTCTTGGAGGCCGTGACGGTCACGCCCGAGAACTTCCAGCCAGATACAACCTTGGGGTTGGCCACAATGTCCCACTTGTTGGTGGCCGTGCCCGAGAGACCAGAGATCGTGATGTCCTTGATGGTCACCAGACTGGTGGCGCTGCCGGTGTAGCCGCCCTTGGACTTGCTGTAGTCCGAGTGCAGCACGATGGCGTTCTTGACGTTGGTC
>JAADVQ010000118.1:0-29088 GCA_023335835.1 Elongisporangium senticosum | reverse complement strand
CTCTGCAACCTCTGGATCCGGCACGACCACGGCCACGAGGCAGTTCTGGAGCGAGTCTCCGTACACGAAGATCTGCGCTACAAATCGGCTCTTGGCGTAGACGTTCTCGATCTTTTCGGCCGCGACGTACTCGCCCTGCGACAGCTTGAAGACGTTCTTCCTGGGCGTTCCAGCAGCCGGTGTCCTCGGCCGTCAACTCCGGTTTCCTGCAGTGGGCCAGCGGCTTGTTCGAGATGTGCACGTTGTCTGCGAGCACCTGCACTCGATCCGCCAAGATCTCCGTCACACACTCCGAGAGGAATCCACGAAGCCAGGATCGAGAGCGCACGAGGCAGAGGCCTTCACGTTGGAGAAGAACTTCGTGGAGCAAGAAGGGCTCGTTCCTACACCGCAAGGGTTTTCTCGACCCTCACCAACCACTTGTAGATGTTCGTTTGCATTGGGTGTATAGCTTTGAACGTATTGACTCCACAGTCCAGAGAGTCACGCATAGGAATACTGTATCCTTGCTACCTTTCCATCAATTGGCGTGGACGCATACTGCTTCACCGTCGCTGTCTCGACAACGAAGCTCCAGCTCCAGAGCTCGGGAAACTAGCGGTTGACATCTGCGTCGTTGACCAAGTAGTAATGAATTCCAGACTGAGGATTCCATTGGAAATGGATATCATATCCGGCTTCTTCTCTACTCAATCTCGATCCAGTCTGCTGGCTTGAGCAGGCAAGGAGATGACGCCAGTGCTCGGACTAGCATCCGACTCGTGCATCAGACCAGTGGCTCTCCAGCCAGCGATCTGTCGACCCACTGGGGCGGCATCTGCGCCATCCAGGGGCTTCCAGCCATCGCGATCATGTTGATGCGCTGCATGAACAATGTCCCAGCCGCATTTCTATATTTCCTAGGCATTTCTTTTCCGCTGTGTGCAGCCATTACCAAACAGAACGCAACGCGAGCAAGGGAACGCCATGGGCAACAGCGAGAGCTCGACGCTGTGCATGCACGAGATCGACTTTGAGTCCTACACAGGCACGCGGTATGCACAGGAAGTGCCCAACTCGCAAGAGCCCAAGCGCGGGCCCATCTACACAACACCAACCATCCCGCTGGTCGAAGCGCAGCAGACGCTGTACCACAACTTCCTTCATGGCTGCGGCATGGAGAATGGCGCGAGACTGCTCTATGGCGAGCGCACGATCACCACGGACGGCCAGGCTGGGGCCTACGAATGGATGACGTACGCACAAGCACGCGCTCGTGTGGACGCCATCGCCTCTGGCCTGGCGCAGATCTGCGGCCTCAAGCGCCAGGAACCCGTCGGGATCTTCTCCAAGAACCGCGTGGAGTGGACGCTGAGCTCTCACGCGTGCGACCGTATGAGCTACGTGCTCGTACCGCTATACGACACGCTTGGGCCGGACGCGGTGCCGTTCATCGCGAACCAGACAGAGCTGCGCGTGCTCTTCTGCGCCGCCGAGCAGTTCAAGGCCGTGATGGACTGCAAAGACTCGTGCCCGACGCTGCAGATCGTGATCCAGTTCGAAGCCGTGAGTGAGGAGCAGCGCCAGGTCGCGCATGGCAAAGGCATCATGCTCAAGAGTCTCCAGCAGGTCGAGGATCTGGGCAGGATCCGTCTCGTTCCAGCCGAGATCCCCACGCCGGACGACACGGCCACGCTGTGCTACACGTCCGGCACGACGGACGACCCCAAGGGCGTGGTCCTGACGCATCGCAACCTCACGTGCGTGTGCGAGATCGTCTGCGTGCGGCTGAAGCTCAACGCGAGCGACCGCCACATCTCGTACCTGCCGCTGGCGCACGTCTTCGAGCGCGTGGTCATGGCGGCCGTGGTGCATCTGGGCGCCTCGGCGGGCTTCTACCGGGGCGACGTGATCCATCTGCTGGACGACATGGCCACGCTCCAGCCCACGGTCTTCGTGTCCGTGCCGAGACTGTTCAACCGCGTGTACGACAAGATCACGCAGGGCGTGGCCGCCGCCGGAGGGCTCAAGAAGCTGCTGTTCGACCAGGCCGTGGCTGCCAAGAAGGTCGGCCTCGCGGGCGGCCGCAAGACTCACGCGCTCTGGGACGTGCTGGTCTTCTCCAAGATCCGGCTGCTGCTGGGCGGCCGCGTGCGGCTCATCATCTCGGGCTCCGCGCCCTTGAGCGCCGAGGTCAAGGACTTCTTGCAGCTGGCGTTCTGCTGCGACGTCATCGAGGGATACGGCCTCAGCGAGTCGGCCGCGCTGCTGGCCGTCGCGGCGCCGGACATGCCTGTGGGCGCGCATGTGGGTCCGCCCATGAACAACGCGCTCGTGCGGCTGGAAGACGTGCCCGAGATGAAGTACACGTCCGACGACAAGCCACGACCGCGAGGCGAGGTGCTGGTCAAGGGCCCGATGCTCTTCAGCGGGTACTACAAGGACTCGGCCAAGACGGCCGAGGCCTTCGACAAGGACGGCTGGTTCCACACGGGCGACATCGGCTGCTGGAACGCCGATGGAACTCTGAGCATCATCGACCGCAAGAAGAACATCTTCAAGCTGTCGCAGGGCGAGTACGTGGCGGCCGAGAAGCTCGAGAACGTCTACGCCAAGAGCAAGTTCGTGCAGCAGATCTTCGTGTACGGCGACTCGCTCCAGAACTGCCTCGTGGCCGTGGTCGTGCCGGACCCGGAGGTGGCCGAAGCCTGGGCGCATCAGCGCGGCCTGCCCAGCTACGAGAGCGCCATGCACCAGATGGCGCAGAACGCCGCGTTCCAGGCAGCCGTGCTCGTGGACATGACCCACGAGGGCAAGCGGGCCAAGCTGCGCGGCTTCGAGTTCGTCAAGCGCATCCACTTCCATCCGGAGCCGTTCTCCATGGCCCAGGACCTCATCACGCCCACGTTCAAGCTCAAGCGGCCGCAGCTCAAGCAGTTCTTCCACCACCAGATCAAGGCCATGTACGCCCACCTGTAGTCGATGGCCCAGTCAGTCCTGCATGAGGTCTACGTAATACATGCATATTCAACGTTGTCGCATCGTCTCTAGCACGACTAAAACCTCTTCAGAAACAAACGGTTAGTCGCTTCAGATTCAGATTCCCTCGTCTTGAAGAGATCGTGCCCTATACATCCGAAATACCGGTACTGCCTTACCACCCCATACAAACATCAAGTACAGTATACCGGTATAACGATCCATCTTGAGCAGAAGACCGCGCTCTATTCGAAATCATCTCGTACGAACACCATAAATAGCGGACGAACAAGCCGAGTCGAGTCGCAAGTCGTCGATCTTCAGTTTGTGTTGCATCAACTTCCCATTCGCGCATTTCGCCCCCAAGGGAAACGACCCAAAGCCCCTTCCTGTACCTGACGTCATGGGTGCCGCCGAGAGCACGGCGCTGGGCATGAGCCAGACCGACTTCGAGTCCTACGAGGGCGCGCGCCACACACGCGAGATCCCCAACTCGCGCGAGCCCAACCGCGGGCCCGTGTACTTCACCGAGGCGCTGGCGCAGCCCGACGCGTCACTGACGCTGTACCACAACCTGCTCCAGGGCGCGTCCGTGGCCAACGGCACGCGCCAGCTCTACGGCACGCGTAAGATCGAGAACGGCCAGCCGGGCGCCTACGAGTGGGTGACCTACGGCGAGGTCTGCGCGCGCGTGGACGCGATCGCCTCGGGCCTGGCCCAGATCTGCGGCCTCAAGCGCCAGGACGCCGTCGGTCTCTTCGCCAAGAACCGCATGGAGTGGATGCTCACGGCTCACGCCTGCGACCGCATGAGCTACATGCTCGTGCCGCTCTACGACACGTTGGGTCCGGACGCCGTGCCGTTCATCCTGAACCACACGGAGCTCAAGGCGCTCGTCTTCGCCGCCGACCAGTTCAACGCCGTGATCGAGTGCAAGGACGCGTGCCCGTCGCTGGAGATCGTGATCCAGTTCGAGGACGTCACGGACGAGCAGCGCAAACTCGCGGCTGCCAAGAACCTGCAGCTCAAGAGCCTCAAGGAGGTGGAGAACCTGGGTAAGATCCGTCCGCTCGCCGCCGATCCGCCCACGCCCGATGACATCGCCACGCTCTGCTACACGTCTGGCACGACGGGCAATCCCAAGGGCGTGATCCTGACGCAGCGCAACATGGCTGCCGCCAGTGTTCTCATGTCGGAGCGCTCCAACATCTCGCCCGATGAAGTGCACATCTCGTACCTGCCGCTGCCGCACGTCTTCGAGCGCATCGTGATCGCGGCCGTGACGCTGTACAGTGCCTCCGCGGGTTTCTACCAGGGCGACGTGCTCTACCTCATGGACGACATTGCGGCGCTCAAGCCCACGGTCTTCGTGTCCGTGCCGCGTCTGTTCAACCGCGTGTACGACAAGATCACGCAGGGCGTGGCTGCCGCTGGCGGCCTGAAGAAGATGCTATTCGATCAGGCCGTGGCTGCCAAGCTGGCCGGTCTGGCCGATGGCCACAAGACCCACGCGCTGTGGGACGCTCTGATCTTTTCCAAGATCCGCCTGCTGCTGGGTGGCCGTGTGCGACTCATGTGCTCTGGCTCTGCTCCGTTGAGTGCCGATGTCAAGGACTTCTTCAAGATCGCCTTCTGCTGCGATGTGATTGAGGGCTACGGTCTCAGTGAGACGGCTGGTATCGTGTCGGTGTCTTCGCCCTCCATGGCGGTCGGTGCGCACGTGGGTCCGCCCGTCAAGAACGCGCTCGTGCGCCTGGAAGACGTACCCGAGATGAACTACACGTCCAACGACAAGCCGCGTCCACGTGGCGAAGTTCTTGTGAAGGGCCCCATGGTGTTCGCTGGCTACTACAAGGAGCCCGAGAAGACCGCCGAGGCCATGGACGCTGACGGCTGGTTCCACACGGGTGACATTGGTTGCTGGAACGCTGACGGCACGCTCAGTCTGATCGATCGCAAGAAGAACATCTTCAAGCTGTCGCAGGGCGAATACGTCGCGGCCGAGAAGATCGAGGGCGTCTATGCCAAGAGCAAGTACGTGGCGCAGGTCTTTGTGTATGGCGACTCTTTCCAGAGCTGCCTCGTGGCCGTGGTCGTGCCGGATCCGGAAGTGGCGGAAGCCTGGGCTCAGAACCAGAACCTGGGCAAGGACCAGTCTTCAGTGCCCACGCTGATCGAGAATGCCAAGTTCCAGGAAGCCGTGCTGTCCGACATGGAGCGCGAGGGCAAGGCTGCCAAGCTGCGCGGCTTTGAGCTCGTGAAGAAGGTTCACTTCTACGCGGACCCGTTCTCGATTGAGAACGGGCTTATCACGCCCACGTTCAAGCTCAAACGCCCGCAGCTCAAGGAGTTTTTCCAGAAGCAGATCGACGACATGTACGCGCACCTCAAGTAGCGATGCAGCACATTGCAATATTCGTCCATAGTATATCTCAGTTTCCTATAGCTTTTGCGACGCTGGGTGTTCAGTCTTCTCTGCTTCAGGCTACGGGATGGAGAGGCCAATGCAGCCAAGAGGACGTCAAGCTGCTCTCTAGTGGCTGCTATGTGCTGTCAGATCAATTGATGGAGAAGGGGGCGGATAAGTGAAAGGATTGGGTACAAAATTGGATTAGCGTGTCTTAATGGACTGTGAGGTTGATACATCTCAATACAACCATCTACAAGCGATCGCTCACTCAAGCGTCAGCATCCAATGCGGATCTCTGGACTCCGCTTCATCGTGGGAACAGCTCTGTGGTCAGTTTTCCCGCCGTTATGAGGGCGGTACTAACTGGCACACGAACACGACTGGAACAGTCGGCCGAGCCGTTCCCTCGAAGAAGTGGGGCCGCGAAAACCCACGAGCGAGCGCGTGGCGCAAGCAAGACCGTGAATGGAGCCACAGTCTCGCAATGCGCCGCATCAGCATGCCGTGGTGAGGGCAATACCAATGTGTTGCTAGCGCTTGGACGCTGGAGCTTGAATGTGTGAACGCCGTTAAGGCAGACCGAGCATCACCACATCGGTGGCGGAGCATCCTTCGGTCGGAAAGCCGAGGTCTTGGTCGTCGAGGTCGTAGGTAAGCGCGCGATCCAAGCTCGTACGACGCATGAACTCGTCGTCGAGCTGCTGGTGCCAGTCCAACTTGGCGGACAACTCGGCCGACGGCTGGTGCTTGCTCTGGGATCGCTAGGCTAGCGCAGGCGCCTGAAGAGCTTGAAATAGCGCGCGGCGCTCGACGACTGTGAGGCCGAACGTGCTCAATCGCCGGAGGACGCTCGGGTGCATGCGCTCGAACAGCTTCGCGTCCTCGCGGACGAGCTGAAGAATGATCAAGTCCTTGAGGAGGAACGCCAGCTTCTTCGGGAAGACGCGCCGGCTTGACGTCGGCTCGTCTTCAGAGAGGCGCGCGACATCGACCGGAATGCATGACCGCAATCGTCTAAGCGCCTTCTCGTTGGTGGCCGTGTTCTCGGACTGACACGCTGCTTGGGCGAGCTCGCGCTCGTCAACAAAGCCAGGGAGTGAGTACAGGGAGCACGTGCTCCCACTCCGCGAGGGTCTTCTCGAGGACAAACCCCTCAGCCTAGTGCACGCTTTCCCCCGCGATGGCCATCAATCGGTGGCCGATGCGCTCCATTTCTGCGCGCGCCGTGGCGTACGGCACATCGCAGGCGGGAGCAAGGGCCGTCACCCTCGCCCCAACGCGTGACGCTCCGACGCCGCCATCAAGGCCTGCACGGAAGTGTCCAGAGTACGGGCGAGGGTGACGGCCTTGCTCCCGCCTGCGATGTGCCGTACGCCACAGCGCGCGCAGAAATGGAGCGCATCGGCCACCGATTGATGGCCATCGCGGGAGCAAGTGCGCACCAAGGCGAATCGTTCGTCCTCGAGAAGACCTTAGCGGAGTGGGAGCACGCTCCCCGGCTTCATCGAGGCGACACCCGTGGCAAAGGTGGCCTTGATCGCGGCGAGCAAGTCCGAGATCGTGTGGGTGGTCATCATCTTGGAGTTGACGCGGCGGAGGAGAGGAGGAGGAGTGCTTGGTGCTGCTGACGGCGGATGCGAGAGTAAGCGAGTGGGCTGCCGCGTGGTTACGGACGATGGTAAGTGACAACTTCAACTCATGAGACCTGGCACCCACTTGAGTGGACGGCCCATCCACTTACAAATATCAAGTATGAAAGATACCAGGCCGACCCGTGGGTTTATCTAACCTGGGTTAGTGACTGTCGTCAAGATACGCAAATTGAATGCCTGCGTCACACGAGAGGTTGATAGAAACCACTCGGCATGAACCATAGAACATTCGAAAGAAACAGGAGTGATGATTATGGCAAGTGAATGCTAACCCGCGGGACTCTCATCGATATACACAGGAGAATGGATGAGATTGCTATTGCATTATATCCAGGTTAATGTATACAACGAGTTGCAGTGAGAACTGCGCTTTTCAAGCGCATTGGGTCTCGTGGTCGCCTGAACACGCTACCGATGCGTCTGGATCTTCAACTGGAACGGGCAGCGGACAGCTCCAACTGCGTCGCTTTCAAGTAAAGATTGCCCCCTTTTTCGCTCATCGACCCACTCCAACAAATAAAGCTTGAATCAACATGAGTACATGACATGGTATTAGAGCGAACGCTATGCGAAGACGAAGACATTACGAGCGACCCGAGTACCCGCGAAAGCGAATATGGTCGAGATCGTCTGCGTGTCCAGAACTGGTAAACGAGGACTTGCCATTTCAGACGCATCACATGGTGCTTCTACCGCAGAGCGACATCCGATGGCGCTCAAAAACGCCCACTTGCACTCGCTGGGGAAAGCATTCGCGAACTGCTCACCATCGAACTCCTTGAACAACGGTCCGAAATTCACACTCTGGGTCGCGTTTGTGAACAGCTCCAGTCGATGCAGACGCTTGTTGGTCTTGAGCATGCTCAAGAATGCCTGCAAGGGCTCGTTCTGGATTATTGGACAACGATTGGAGCCTAAACACAGCTCTTCAAGGTGACTGGCTGGCGATCGATTGAAATCGTTGGACAATGCCGTTGCGAATCGCACGAGGCTCTCATTGTTGATCGAGTGACTCTGAAGCTTGAGAGACCGGAGAGCGCGATTTGATTTCATAAGAAGCGCATTCATGCAGCATTCCCGCAATCCACACAGCTCCAATTGCCGAAGCTGGGGACATATCTGCAGTATCCGATTGAAAACGAGAGGCTCCATTTGTTTCGCTCGGATCGTGAGCGAGTGAAGCGAGGACGCATATCGCATGATCAGCGGCCCGAGAACTGTCCAAGTGACGTCGCCAGCATCAAATTCCAGCGTCATCGACTTGAGAGAAGAAGGCAAAGACCTCTGTCGCTTGCGCTGCTTGACTGGACTTGGCAACGGCTCAGGCTCAAACCATTCCACTCCATCGGACGACCAGAGGAACTCCGGAGCCTGGCACAGCGATCGCTTCAATGGACTTGAGCGTTTCGGCGTCTGCTCTGGGTGCACAGCTGCACTGGAACGGATTGGGCTCTCGTACATGTCGGACATGTCCATGGGCGATTTCTCCAGCCAAAATGCCGAGCGGATGGCTGCAAGATCCTGTGATGGCTTGGGCGCCGACGGCTGCTTGATCGTGAGACTCGGAACGCGCGACATGGCGAGCGCATCTACCAGCACCATCCACATGTTCCTGGATCCATATAGAGAAGAGGGGGACACAGAAGTCAGGACGGAGTCCAGCACGAGCTCTTCAATGCCGATAGATTGCGCGAGCTCGTCGCAGAGCGTCGCAAACACACCGTCAGGCACTCGCGGGCCCATGATCTCCAGCTTGTGGCAATCTTCGGCAAAGAATCCAGTTGAAGCTCGCGTCGCAATCGTTCGTGTCAGATCCCGCACTGAGTTGTCCTTCATGATCGCGTCTGTGAGCGAGATCGAGCGGATTGCGATGCCATTCAGATCCACGAGCGTCTCGGCCACTCGCGTCGTGAGCGGAAGGCTGGGCAGATCGAGAGCTGCGTGGTCTAGAGCGAACGGAAAGTCACGATTCCCACTGCTGCCGCAGCCTTCGCCCTCGTCTCGCACGGCATCCACGAGTTCCTGCACGCTCTCGAAGTACTGCATGGCTTCCTGTTCGTCATTGAGCGACGCTGGCGGCTCAAAGCACAGACACAAGCGGGTCTGCACCAGCGGAATCGCGGCGGCCATCATGTCTTGCTGGGCATCGTGTACAGTGAGCAGCTGATGCATGGCTACGCGGTACGCTTGGCTCATGGACGCGTGATCGAGCGCAAGCAGCAGCTGATGAGCGACCGAGAGTAGATCATTCCCATCCTCTCCTTTGAAGATCAGGACGATCCACGGAGGCATACGAGCGCCATCATCCTGTCCGCTCCAGTGAAGCAGCTGCCTCTGTTCCTGTTCACTCACACCCACTCGGCAATCCAGCAGCAGGAGCTCGCGCCAGGCGTGTGGATCCACGACCGCTAGCACTTGGAGCAGGTCCAGCGCCTCGCGCAGCGTCTGGATCCGATCCCATTGCGCGCAGAGCGACTGTGGAACACGCACCAAGAGTCCTGCCGCATGCGTTGGGCCCTGCCTCCACCTCCGTCGACGCTCCACGGCCACGCAGCCACGCAGGGCCGACGCCCATGGCGCCAAGAGCTCGCGCCAGCCGCACGCCATTCTGAATTGCCGCCCTATCACAGAGGGTCGCATTGTTTCAGCCAATCGGATTGAAATCGAACGTTTGATTTCCACCAATCAGCATGCAGAGAACGTTCTTTTTTGGCGGGAACGGTCAGGAGTAGTACAGTAGTTTACTGCTCATGAGGCGATCCGGAGGCGATGGCCCAGACGAGCAGCAGGAGTCAGAGGTCGCAAGGGAATGGACGCTGCAGGCACTGGAAGAACGCGGCGTGACGCTGCGCACAGTGTAAGATCGAGTAGCCGAGATCGCTATCTATCGATTGGTACCTCTGTTGGTCACTGATTGGCTGCATTGAATGCGCAGCAATGTGCTTGGACATGGCGACCTGCGCTCGCCACTGGACACCAAGCGACTGGCGCTGCTTGTGCGCAATGCCGAATACTCGCAGCGGGTATTGTACTGTGCATTGCACCATGCGTAGCAGGGCTGCATCTGTTGTGCTTGGTTCGTCCGTTAATGCTCTGGCTGCTGTGCGTTTCGTAGGGCTTTAGCGCGCTGGTCTTGCGCTTTCAATCGCCACGCGCCTCCGTTTTGGTCTATCGGAGTGGGAAGGTAATGCAGCCCAGGGCTGCATAGTCTTGTGGATGCAGCAGTACTGAACAGCTGGATCTGGCAGTGCAGTTCGTCGTGATTGGCGTCAAGAGCCCGGAAGAAGCACATGTGGCAGTTGAAAAGCTCCGCGGCATCCTGCAGGTATGAAGAGGTCTCACTGCATCATACCGCATTCTCATCTGCTGACGCTTGCGCTATACCTATTAGAAAGTGGATTTCCCCAGCAACGTGGCGTCGTTCCACATCGCCAACGTCGTGATGTCTGCGGATCTCAAGTTCAAAGTGCGCCTGGAGGGCCTGGCGCGTCTGCATTCACGCTTCTGCACCGTACGATACGAGCGCCAACATGACCATGAACCAAAGGCTGTGGAGCTGATAATTGCCATTGTATGTATTCAGTATGAGCCGGAGCTGTTTCCAGGCCTGATCTACCGCATGATCACGCCCAAGTGCACGCTGCTGGTGTTCGTTTCGGGCAAAGTCGTGATCACAGGATGCAAGGTCAGTAAATGCATCATTTAGCATCGTGACGCGCTTGTACTGATGTTGTGACTCATGAGCAGTTGCCTGAGCAAGGCGAAGAGGTTCTGTGCAAGCTCTTCCCTGTGCTGCTTCAGATGCGGATCTACAGACAAGTCCAAGACGATGATGATGACGATGATGAAGATACTACCAGCAGAGTTGTGTAAGCAAATGGCAATCGAAAATCATGTTAACGTCACGTCAGGCAGCCGTTGGAGGGGTGAAACCCATAGAGGCATAGGCTGCTTAGATCGTCTTGGCGCCGTGGAAGGCCTTGACGTTGATCTTGACCTGCTTCATCACGCGCTTGTAGAGCTCCGGGCGGTAGCCGAGCGGGAAGAGGCACTCGAGCAGCACGAACATTGGGGCCGTGATGATCGCCTGGTCCAGGCTGTCGAACAGCGCGGGCTTTCGGCGCTCGAACACGCCGTGGCCGATGAACTGCAGGATCCAGGCGCTGATGTGAATGGGCAGCGCCACGTGCCACGCGGGCATACCGTAGAGCTGTGGGCAGGCCACGGCGAAGTAGTTGGCGAACAGGTAGGACGAGAACATGATGGCGGCACCCAGCGATCCGGCACTAGTTCAGGAAGCAGACCATCAGCTATCACACGCTCTCAGGCTGCATGGGCGGTGGTCAATGCGACTTACATTGGGTCCAGCAGGATGTACCAGGTCATGTACACGACGATCATGAGCGCCGAGGAGTTGAGCACCATATACTCGTGGAACGGCAGCGCCGCTACGAACGACGGCTGCTCCGCGATCGGCTCCGTGCCAGCGAGAATCATGACGGCCGTGATGAAAATGGGCCAGATGCAGGCGAGATGGATGTACTGGTTGGTCGGGTTGTCGTGGTACGACATGTAGAACGTCACCTGCTTCTCCAGGTTGAAGCGGTCGGAGATGAAGCCCATGATTGTTGGCGGCAGAGGATCAGGCGCTTGAGCGGCGGCGGACGAATTGGTGACTGGGCTCAGCACCGGGAGGCTCCTCGAGCTCTTCGCACCGGACCTTCAAGTTTAGTCCACAGATCATTTTCAGCCAATCAGATCATTTTGATTAGTGTATGTAGATGATAATTGGTGGAAATATGAGTTATGACGCAATCGAGTGTGGTTCTTCGATATCGTAATATGTCCATTTCATTGGTTAAAATTCGGGTTTTGCGTAATCGCGCCAACTTGAAGGCGCTACACATATACTGTAGGAGTTGTCAATGGTGTCAATGGAATCAGTCGGTCCCTCGCATGCGCTTGTAGCGGCCTTTGGCTCGACGCAGCTGCGCCCGCTCCTCCTCGCTGCTGCTGGAGGTGACACTGAAGCTGTCGTTGTCTGAGTCGAACTGCTCCGACCGCTTCACGCGCAGCTTCTTGGCTTGGTCCAGCGCCCGCTTCTGTCCTCGTGTGCGCGAGTCGTCCACGAAATGCAGGTCCAGCATGCTCTTCCAGGGCTCGAGACAGCACAGACCCATCCACTTATCGTCGAACTGGAGCTCTCCGTTGAAATGCGCGGTCGCGATCATCTCCTTGGCGCGAGAGCTGATGCCAATGCTCACGCGGAAGTGCACGCGCTGGCCTCGCTCGCGACGCAGCAACATCTCCCACCAGCTCACGGTTCGGTCGCTCACCACAGGCGACCCCCAGGGCTCACAGACGGACTCGAGATGCGTCTTGAGCTGCGCAGGCGTCAGTCGATCCAGAGACAGATAGTCTTTCACGAAGAAGAACACACTGGACGCGTACTTGTTCGTGAACGATTGCGCGACTTCTTGGATGCCCATGACCTCGATGCACTTGCTCAGCAGCTTCTGCTGCGCGCGCAATAGATTTGCCTTGCCTGCGGCAACGCGTCGCCGTTCATTGACGTCCGCCGGGTGGTGGTACACATACTCGAGGTAGACTGGGGAGTACGTGCTCCAGAACCGCTCGTGGTCCCGCGCCAGCTGCGGATGCTCATCGGCGTCGTAGAAAAGGAACTCACTCGGGAATCTCAGCGCTCGGAACGGCCATTGGATCGCAGAGACGTCCTCGCAATAGGGTTTGATAGCCTGCAGAATTTGCTGCCGCAGTTTGGCGACCTCTGGTGGCAAGAGCGTCAAATCGGTCACTGTGTGCTCATCGTCTTCCTCCTCTTCGCTGCTGCTCAAGACGCAAAAGGCTGCAGGTTGAGGTTTGGCTCTGACTGCCTCCTTAATGCGCTCCTTCTTCACTCGTAGCGAAGGAGAAAACGATCGTGGAGAGCTGCCTCGACTGCTTTCGCTGCTGGGAGTGACGGACGGAGTCGGGCGCGTGGATCTTGACACGATCTTGGTACTACCAGCTCTGGAATGGACGACAACTGGGACCAGTGACCGACGAATGCGCAGCTTCACATGTTTCCATCCACCAGGAGAACTCGGCATCTTGGCGGATGCTGTTTCGTACGAGACGCTACCGAGCACCGATGTCGTAGCTGGATCTGGAGGCTTTGAAGCTGCAGCTTTCGGAGGTGGGACTCTTGAAAGTGAAGCTTTTGGAGATGGAGCTTTGGGTGCTGGTGCTTTAGGTGCTGGGACCTTTGGTGTCGGAGCTTGAGGTCTAGGAACTGCTACTTGGACTCTCGGAGCTACCACTGAAGCTCTTGAGGCTGGAACTACGGGTGTCTTTGGTGATGCAGATCGTGAAGTTGGCACCTTTGGCGCTCGAGGTGGGACTTTTGAAACTGGAACTGCTGGTACTGAACCTCTTAGCATTGGCACTGCAGGAGCTGCCTTCGGCGCTGGAGATGGCGTTATCGGAGTTGGAGCTGGTGCCTGTGCTTGTTGAGGTACTGGAACTACTGTTGACGCTTTCGGTGCTGGTGCTGCTTTAACCGATATCGGCGGTGGTCTCAAAGCTTCTGATGCTCGTCTCGCTTGCGTTTGTTGTGGCTGCTGATGTTGCTGCTGTGCGGCCATGAGATTCAGCACATTGTTGGAGCCCGCCGCTTTGACTTGCTGCTCTTGCTCCTGTGGCAGCACGCCATGGAACAGCATGATCGGCCCTGCGCGGTAGATCTCCTGCGTGGTCAGATGGGTCTCGCCCCACACGTTGCTGGCAAAGAGTGACAGCGCTGCCACATTGCGGCTGTGCTGCTTACTGGGTGAGAGCTGGTGCAGGAACTTGTCCCAGAACTCGATGTAGCACTGCACCTTGAGATGCCACGGGATGGACTCCAGCGTCGTGAACGTGGTTGGGGCCACGACAGAGGGATCGCTCCGCAGCTTCTGCTGTCGCAGCTCCTGATCCATCCGCTCGGCGTTCCACTCGTGCAGATCGTGCTCCGTGGTCTCCAGATCGTTGACTAGCCGCTCCACGGTCTCTCTCGTGGTGCGCAGCGCCGCCAGCATGTCCTCCATCCTGCGTGCGGGCGGCTCTTCGTCCTGACGCGGAGGCGAGAGCGGGCCCTCTGGGCGTTGACACTCTGCAGTGGCCGCCGCCACTGGCTCGCTGGGCCGCTCCCGCTGGTGCTCGTGCCGCCACTGGTCATTCATGCCTGCCGCCATTTGAAAATGGAAGATTTGACCGGCAATGTTCGTATTGTGACGGATGTCACTATTGGATACACAGTAATTTATCTAATACGAAAATTAGAGAGACAGTAACCAAGGGATATGCAGATCCCACATTTTTGGAGCGGAGAATGGAATGTGGGCGCATCGCGGGGAGGAAAGAACGCCAGACGGCTGTTCCATGCAGCCACCCAGCCTTGGTAAGCGCATGGAGAAGCCATTGGGAAGTCCGAAATGGCCGGATCCCACTGAAGCCACGGTTGAAGTTGATCCAGTACCGCTCTGCTTCGTCTAGGTCCGATGTGCTGTTTGTATATGCGCGTCAAACGAGCGAGTGGTTGCCTCTGATGTGCGTTGGGAGTGAGCTGTTGCTGCTGTAGCCCTTGCTGGAGACTCGGAACTGCGCCAGCTGGGCCAGGATGATGACCATGGAGGCCAAGCCGTCGGAGGCGATTCGCAGCCAGTCGTCCTGGCAGATGGAGATGAGAACGGAGCCGCCCAGGCCCATGGAGGAGCATACGATAAGCGTGAGCCAGCGCTCGCGCGAGAGCGACTTGGGCACGGCGTTTCGTGTGAAGTAGAGCGCCAAGAGGTGGCACGAGGCAGCGCCGACCAGATACGCGATCCACCAGACGGCTGAGCCTGGACGGCTGACTATCGGACTGAGGATCGTATCCCGTTGCGGTCGCCATTGGAAGCCGAGCAAGGAGACTGGGAGCAGCAGGGCGCAGGCGATGGCCAGCGTCGCGAGGTTGAAATGCGGGATCGATGTGAGGCGGACCTTGGTCTCGGCCATGCGGCTCTGCGCCAGTCGCGTGGCCAGCGTCAGCGCGATCAGCAGCACTGGATGGAGCAGCGAGCCGTACTCGTAGGCGTCAACGCCAGCGACCAGGACGTATCCGAGAAGGACCAGAAGCCAGGTCGAGTGGCTATCGCTTGGAGAGGGGATTCGCATGGCGTCCATCATGGGCTGCAGCAGCAACGGGTCGACTTGCTCCAGCAGAAACGCGAGCAGGAAGCCGAAGTGGTGCAGCGTGTCCACCCGGACGTAGCACTGCAAGAGAACGCAGACAGCGTTGCCCACGGCACGTCCCAAGAAGCCCGGCGTGTCCTTGGCGGCCGCTAGGAACTGCAGCGTGGTCGCGTTCTGTTCATCTTTGGTCCACCAGGTGCCGCCAATCTGCAGCAGAAGCATGCAGAACAGCAACAGAGCCATGGTGAGCGAGTCCTGCTGCTCGGTGTCGACCAGAAGCACGTGCTGGAGCAGCACGAGCGCTGAGAACGACGCACCGGCGGCTATGGCCGCGTCCTTGACGTGCTGGTGGCGCTCCAACCAGAGCGAGTACGAGGTGTTGGCGGACGTGAGATCCATGGCATTTAGCTGGCGGTTTGCTTAGTCTGGAATGGTCTCAAGGCCCAACTGCGCATCTCTTGACGCTGCGTAGGATGGGCTCACCAGATCCTGCTCTCTGATTGGTTGGATCTGATTGCTCAATTGGAGGTGGCGACGTTTGATTGGTAGAAATAAATCTCAATCGCGATCTGGCAGATTTACTCAAGAATCTTGAGACCTGAGATTGTGTGCTCAGTAGGGCGTCCTTGGGAAATGTATTTTGATTGAAATACGCTGTGCGCACATCCAGAAGCGATTCAACTGCGACCGTCGCTGCAGAACAGCTATGGCAGCAGGCGCACTGGGCAAATATATCTTCAAACGCATGTATGGATCGATCGTCGGCTCTTTAGGATCCATGATGGAGCACTCCAATGCGAAAGCGCTTCTATGTCGACATTAACAGCAGCACGTGGTTGAAGTGAGGGTCTAGCGCAAACAGAAACCAGATTACGCTATGATGAGCGTTTACTAACGTTATAGCAACGCCGACTGTACTGTACTTTGGTTTCTTTGACAACTCAGGAATCGATTCGGCTTCAAGCTCCGAGGCTGCAAAGACTGGCACCATCCTGGTTCATGTACGTGAACCGCTTGGTGTCGACTCCTTTGGAACACTTCATTGAATTTCTCCCAAGTCCGTGGATCCAACGTGACTCTTGAGACTTTGAGCCTACCAAGTCGACTAATCTAGTCGACTCGCCTCCGCAACGTCAAGTTGAGTAAGCTTTGCAGGAAGAGTCACGGATGCGCTAGTATGTACTATCCAATTATCTTCAATTTCATAAATATCTCTCATTTTCCCACTCGTTGCGCATACTGTACTGTACAGTTGATCCTAATTTCGTATCCTCCTAAATTTCCACCACTAGCCACTGAATTTAGAGAAAATAAATGAAGCCCCATCAATCTGAAGTTCAACTGCACATAAGCTCATCATTCCCGGATTCGCCAGCGACAAGAGAGACCGAGAGCCATGGGCGCCAACGCGAGCTCCGAGCGGCCACGCATGAGCGAGATCGACTTCGCCACCTTCGCGGGCGAGCGCTACACCACGGAGGTGCCCAACACGCGCGGCGAGCCGAACCGCGGGCCGGTCTACTTCCACAGCTCCTTCCCCATGGACGAGCCCAAGCTCACGCTGTACCAGAACTTCCTGCACGGCGCGGCCATCGAGAACGGCGCGCGCCCGCTATACGGCACGCGCAAGATCGTGGACGGCAAGGTCGGACCGTACGAGTGGATCACATACGGCGAGGTAAGGACACGCATGGACGCGCTGGCCTCGGGCCTGGCGCAGATCTGCGGGCTCAAGCGCCAGGACCCCGTTGGACTATTCACCAAGAACCGCATGGAGTGGTGCCTGACTTCCCATGCCTGCGACCGCATGAGCTACATGCTCGTGCCGTTGTACGACACGCTGGGACCAGACGCCGTGCCGTACATTGTGAACCACACCGAGCTCACGGTGCTCTTCTGCGGTTCGGACCAGTTCCAGGTCTTCATGGACTCCAAGGACGCATGCCCGAGTGTGAAGTTTGTCATCCAGTTTGAACACGTCACGCCTGAGCAACGCAAGCTGGCGGCATCCAAGAACGTGGTGCTCAAGAGTCTCAAAGAGGTCGAGGACCTGGGCAGGATCTGCCCGGTGCCGGCTGATGCGCCTTCGCCAGAAGACATCGCGACGCTCTGCTACACGTCAGGCACAACGGGCAACCCCAAGGGCGTGATCCTCACGCATCGCAACGTGGCGTCGTCCAGCGAGGTCATTTCGGAGCGAGTCTCGTTCAGTGCAGAGGACGTGCACTTGTCCTACCTGCCGCTGCCCCACGTGTTCGAGCGAGCCGTCATGACTGCGATTATCCGCAATGGCGCTGCTGCGGGCTTTTATCAGGGCGACGTGCTCTTCCTCATGGACGATACGGCGGAGCTCAAGCCAACGATCTTCATCTCCGTGCCGCGTCTGTTCAACCGCGTGTACGACAAGATCATCCAGGGCGTGGCAGCCGCTGGCGGCCTGAAGAAGCTGCTGTTTGACCAAGCCGTGGCCTCCAAGAAGGCTGCTCTGATCGATGGCCACAAGACCCACGCATTCTGGGACGCCCTGATCTTTTCCAAGATCCGTCAGGTTCTGGGCGGACGCGTCCGCTTGATGGTCACAGGCTCGGCCCCTCTCGGTGCTGACGTCAAGGAGTTCTTCAAGCTGGCTTTCAGCTGCGATTTCATCGAGGGCTACGGACTGAGCGAGACCTCGGCCATTCTGTCGCTGTCCACTGTTGATATGCTGCTAGGCCCCCACGTCGGTCCTCCCATCGCCAATGCGCTTGTGCGGCTGGAAGACGTGCCCGAGATGAAGTACACATCCAACGACAAGCCGCGACCAAGAGGCGAGATCCTGGTCAAGGGCCCATTCGTCTTCGGCGGCTACTACAGAGAGCCCGATAAGACTGCTGAAGCTTTGGACAAGGACGGCTGGTTCCACACGGGCGACATTGGCTGCTGGAACGCCAACGGAACTATCAGTATCATCGATCGCAAGAAGAATATCTTCAAGCTGTCCCAGGGCGAATACGTTGCTGCCGAGAAGATCGAGGGCGTCTACGTCAAGAGCAAGTTCGTGGCGCAGATCTTTGTGTACGGCGATTCGCTGAAGAACTTCCTCGTGGCTGTCGTCGTACCGGATCCGGAAGTGGCCGAGGCGTGGGCCCAGTCTCAGGGGCTTCCGAAGGATCTCGCTAAACTGGCTGGCGATGCCAAGTTCCAGGCCGCTGTGCTGGAAGACATGGACCGTGAAGCCAAGGCTGCCCAGCTTCGTGGCTTTGAGCTCGTCAAAAAGGTTCACTTCACTCCCGAGCCGTTCTCAGCTGACAAGGGCCTCATCACGCCGTCTTTCAAGCTCCGACGCCCGCAGCTCAAGGAGTATTTCCAGCCGCAGATTAACGCCATGTACGCCTAGAGAGTGTTCTCAAAGGGGTATTTGTGTTGGTTCAGTAGTGTAAGTAGTTGAGCGAATAATGAATTCCTGGTTGCGGATTCCATTCTGAAACTGGCTTTTGAATGCCGCGAGCAGAGCGGACTCCCTCGAACAAGCCAGCCAGCTAGCTTCACAGTCTGCAGCTAGGCAGGTGGTATGACGTCAGCGTTCTAACTTGCATCCGACTCGTGATCGGATGGGCATCAGACCAGTTGCCGTTGGGATAATATCTGACTCTGCCGTTCGCGCTTTGACCATCAGGGCCTCGTCGTCCTGCTCCACCACTGCCTCGGCCCGCGCCTGTCCGGACGCAACGCACCCCAGCATCTCCGCGTGCGCCGACCACGGCATCTGCAGTACCAACAGCGACAGCGGGTGCAGACAAGATCAGCCAACTCGAGGCCACGGTCGTAGCTCTGCAGCAAATGGTGGTTGCGAGGCGTCAAGAACATGGCGCGCTCGAGACCAAGCTCTCCCATCTGGAAGCCAGGCTGCAGACGCAAGACGCTGCAGACACCATCGTCAGTCTTGAGCGCCGCTTCGAGACACAGTGGGATAAGCTCCAGGCGAAAGCACAAGCGCTCGAGTCGGCTTCCAGCGCTCTTACTGCGGCTGATGAATGGGACATCCAAGACATCACTCGCTTCGTCATCACAGATCGCGAGCTGTCCACAACCTTCTTACTCGGAGAGCGAGTCACCTTGCAAGTAGCCCATCACTTCAATGCTCCGATCAAGAGAGCAAGGCCGATCAGACACCAAGAGCATCGAGCATCAGCGACCACTCCCGACTGCGACGGCCTCGGAGCTTCAGCATTTAATTTACACCCGCTGAATCGAGATTCTGCTTTGCTTGGTAGTAACAACAGCACATGGACCGACCCAGTGGCGAAGAGGCGACTGGACGAAGCCGAGCAAGCTACTGTCGACCAGTCAAGCAATGCCGCCGTTTGAATCTCGCGGTTGGGATTTGGGACCCGACCAAAGCGACGGGCCAGCGCGACAAAAGAAAGAACCCCAATGGCGAGCGCGCCTGGGACACTCATCCGACCCTCTCGCACTCCAGGGGGTTTCAGCTGCAAATCTCGGGAAGAGTCGCGTGTTCTTCCTCGTGTGGCTGGCTGAGGGCGATTCATTCGCGCTTTTGCCTTCAGGAGAGACCACGAGACGTTCCACGATGGCCACGACGACGACGGGGCCAGTGCCCAAGAACTGGAACCATGAGATTTCGCTCACGCAGGCGCTCGTGATCGGGCTCATGCCCGTGGTGTCGCTCGTGCTGATCTACATCCTGCTCCGCGTGATTTGGAAGGTGCCAGGCTCGCTGGGCCTGCCCAAGTACTCGCAGCAGCCCACGTACGGCTCGATCACGGCCAACGACAAGAAGATCGAACGGCCCAAGACGTCGCTGGTGGAGGAAGGCGAGATCGCCGGCGACTACGAGGAGTCCTGGCTGCGCACCTTTGACCTGGTCTTCCTTGTTGGCATGCTGACGTACCTGGCCGCGCTGATCGTGTTGTCGGTGATCTACGAGCCGCAGCTGCTCACATCGTGGTACTTCTGGGTCATGCAGACGCCCAAGCTCGGCGTGATGATGCTGGTCTCGCTGCTGGGCGGCATCGTGTGCCGCTACTTCTGCGACGTGGACGAGAAGGGCTACATCCTGACCAACAAGTCGTCCAAATTCAAGGTCAACTACACGCGCAAGCTGCAGCACTTTGCGGCCTACATGGTGCCGCTGCTGATTAAGTCGGAGATCAGCGGCCCACTGCCGCTGGCCTGGGGCGACTTCTTCAGCATGCTGGGCTTCCTCGTGCTCATCAAGCCCATCCGAGAGCACTCGACGTTCTTCATGCTGCAGTTCAACTCGCTGGACCGGCCGGAGGACCGCCCCAACACTCTCAAGTGGATCATCGTCGGCAACATTGCGCCCGGCATGTTCATCATCCTGTTCTTCAAGTGGCTCTTTGCCGACATGGGCGCGCTGACGTTCATCATCGTGTTCATCACGGGCATTGGCGACGGCCTGGCCGAACCCGTGGGCATCGCCTGGGGCCGCCACAAGTACAAGACCCGCGGCTGCTTCTCCAAGAACAAGTATACGCGCAGCTGGGAAGGCAGCGCCTGCGTCTTTCTCTCGGGAATGATCTTCCCGGCGCTCCAGTACGCCGACTTTGGCAGCTTCAACCAGGTGCTGTTGGCCATGCTCATCCTGCCGCCCACCATGGCCTACGCAGAGGCCACGGCGCCACACACGATGGACACTCCCGTGCTCATGATCGGCTGCGGCGTCATCCTGTACGTCATCACGCACTACGTTTAGATGGCTACACTGCACTCGCCGATGGCTACACTGCACTCGCCAAACAACTCTGAGAATTACTGTGATAATTGAGAATGGAGTGTCCAACATTTGCTAATCGAATGGAGAGAGTTGGCTCGGTTTGTGCATTCTGTTGGCCGGGCGTCGTCATTCTGATAGTTTTCATACATCACAGACATCCCATGTTGACACAATTTCGCGTTTAATCCTTGAATATCTATATAATAATTCAGTAAAAAATCTGCCAGCTCTACATTATTCAATCCGGTCATCATCTCGATGAATATACAAAAGCGACTCTTGTTTCTATGTGAATTAGGACGACGTTTTGAAAGATTCGCGACTTAGAGAACTCTAACTTCATCGGGATTGAAAGATTCGGGTCGCCGAGATGACGAAATACTGTAGCTGTTCTATGGACTTAGGGTGTCTGTGAGTTCGTGAGAGTGCAAGAAATCGCTGTGCTGCGGTAGAGACTTGGAGTTGCTGTTGAGTTCAATTCTAGCATCGGACGACCTGGCCCGCGAAGATAAACTGCATGCGAACGCTCCAAACTTGCTGCTGATGGTATAGACTACTGGATGGAGTAAATGATGGTCACCGCTGTATATCCGGCGTCGAGGACGAGCGATATTGATATGAAATCGATGCGCTGCTACATATGGCGCCGAAGACGATGGAATCCATATGAATCTCATAAGGACGATGCTATATCCGGCGTGGAGGACGATGGATTGCACATGATATTGATAATCTGATTGGCTGAATGGCATGAAATCGATAGTCTGGTTGGTAGAAATGAGTAATATGGCGCTTTGGGCGGAGCCGGCGGAGCAGGCGCCGCAGGCGCATCAGTCTGCGCACTTGGTGTCGTCTTGAACAGTGCGGAGAGAGAACGCAGCTGCTCGGCTTCCGCAGACACTGTACCTATCAAAGCCGTCATCCCTGTTCTCTCGACGGCCCCAGCGCACATACGCAGACAGAGAGATCGCCATGGGTGAACTTGCAGTCGAGAGATCTTGCGTTGTCAAATTGTGTCGAGACATGTTGGAGCCGGAGGGGTGCACGCCGCTTCTCTCCCGCCTTTGCAGCCACAATGAGCGACTCTTCGATCCAACCGACGTGGCTCTCGAACGATCAGAAGAACAAAGCGAGAGGTGACGCGGACTGTCCATATTGGCTTGGTATTCTTAGTCGATGTCTGGTTTGTGGAACTGCATGTTGTTGTTTTTCAAATGACAAGCATGTGCAACGCTGCTGGGCAACTATTATATCTGAGGCGATCACCTTCAAGGTTCTAAGTCTGACTTGCGTGCAGCAGGGTACAGTATGTTCGCTTGAGCTTCTGTCGCAGCGTCGTTGGATAAACGAGGAGCCCCGTTTGCTGGATAGAGCGAGCGGGCGCGCATAAAATCCAATGCCATGCTTAGAATCCGAGTGGGTACCTGCTTTGGTTTAATGTACTGTAGCTGCCGGAACAGCAGGTCCGTGAATTTCGGTGCGCGATGTGTACCTATGGTATCCTGAAGCGTTCGTTCATTCCCCAGACATACTCCGTATGCTTGTCGAGCCCCCTTTCCCAGCCACCATACTCTGAACTGATCAAAGAAAGACTCGTATGCATTGGATGGAGTCTTGTCGGCCGAGATCATTACTGGTGTTGTTGCATTGTCCATGGAACGAGGAGATACTGTATACCGCTGCTGACCATGTTGGGTATCAATCTGGATCTGGAACGAGGAAGACGTAGGCCTACATTGATGCCTGTCTTCTCGCTGATCCACTTGGCAGCAGCTCGGCCTTGTTTCAGGCCATCGATGAAATGCTGCTGGTCCGGATTGGCCGTCTGCGTGAGCATGTAGGAGATGGCCGTGATGGTCTTGCCGTAGCCCGTGCTGTTGAGCTTGACTTCTGGCGTGGAGCTGTTGATGATCGGAATCGGACCGTTGTCGATGCTGAACTGTCCGTGGTAAATGGAGCCGCCGCCGTAAGAGCACTGAGTATCAGCACTGGCAGTGGAGAACATACTGAAGAGCGACATGAGCCACTCGGAGGGCACCGGTGGGACAGTCGTAGACGCTGATAAACACGTATCGTGCTGAGTACGCAAGCTCGTGTAAGTCGAGTTGTCGGTATTAATCGGGAGGTACGAATCATCGTCATCCACGCGGCAACATTCACTGTCAGGACTCACAAACGACCAGAAATCGTCGATTCACGAGTACGTGGTACCAGTACTCATGTGCGTGAGTTCACTGTCCAGCATATTTGCGTGGTGGTGGTGGTGCGTGTGTGTGTGTGGGGGGGGGGTCCCATAGCCCCATATTGCGTAGAGACACAATCACTATTGCTAGTATGTTGTAGTAGATTGCCTCGTATTTCAGTTAATTTCGACTATTTAGGAAAAATGTGTGATCGATGGTGATAGTTTCAGGCGACAGAAGGCAGCTCCCGGAGAGCCCAAGCGATGTCCTCGCTGAGGCTGTTAGCGGTTGCGGCAGTTGGTGACCAGCCGAGCTACCAGTAGTGGACTAAGCACCCCAAACTAAGGAGTAGACGTGAGAGAGTAGGAGAGCGAGCACATCCAACTGTGGAATTGAGAGACCGAGTCCATAGCCAGCGGCTCACCTCTGTAAATGGCTGCTTGGAGCTATTCTACGCTAGCCCATTATCATTAAATCCATTGAGCGGGTCGTCTGGCACAGTAAACTACGATCACGTCTGACTGGGTCGAACGTCTGAGACCAAACATCTACGCCTTATTGTTGTGGTGCCATTCTGCTCGTAATTTACCACGTATAGTGATTGATTACTGTACCACTGTACAGTATCTACCTGATCCATACTGCATTCGATTCGAATGCCATGCGGATCCATGATTTATTTCATCGTTCTGTAGGAGTGATGGTCGATAAGTTGCCTCTTGACGCAGTGGTACATAAAAACATGCAAAACACATGGTCAGTGTGAACTTCAGAACGGACGAGGCAGAAAGTCCGCAGAGATGCTTTTGAAAGGTGTGGCGCTTGTACTCCACATCTAAAAGCATTGTCCATGAGAAGCCGGCAGCTTCTCAATGCTCGGTCATGTCGAAGTGAATCCTCTTTGAGCTGCCTGCCCCGCTCTATGCAGCAAAGAATACCAGATGTCGCAAAAGTGGGACTCAGCAGCAGCATTCCACAGATCCGTTGAAGCCACCGAATACGTCGCCATGAGCATCTCCGTTGTGCTTTCGAATGCCTCAGCGTGCTGGCGTTTACCTCTACCCATTCCATAGACCTCTCTTGCTTCCATACGCTCGCGCTATGCAGCTGTGCATCATCAACAAGTGTATACGCCCAAGCGGAGCGGACCATGTCAGTCCCGGCTTTGTGACCACCGTGGCACTTCAGTCCAGTGACCGGAGTTGTCGCAGCGCGATGGGCCGGCCCAGAACTCATTTTCAACCAATCAGAGACCGGCTGCCCACGACTGCCCATGAGCGCCTGGGCAGTCTCCAATCTGCTGCGCAAGCGAGAGAAGAGAAGGAGCAATGTGGCTGTTTGTGGCCGTGAGCGTGGCCATCTGCACGCCCGTCGTGCGCTCGTCGCTCGAGGCGCTCTTCGCCGACCTCACAGTGACCTTCGTGCAATGTCTGCCGGTCGTGGCCGTGGCTGCGAGCGTGGCGTTCGTCCTGGCGCTCTGCCTGCAGTGGACGGTTCTGGCGGCCCGTGGAACGCAAGACGCATCATTGGTGGTAGAGGAGATGGCAATGACCAAGAGCCTCAGTGGCGCTTCATCACGCGGTTCGGCGGCTGCGCAAACGGCGCTCGGCGCGTCGCTTTGGACGGCCCTGGCGCTTACGGTCTCGCTCATGCCGATGGGCGGCCTGGCGCTTGATATGAGCCCAGCTCTGCTCGACCCGGCGCGTCGCCTTTCCTCCAACAGCTCAGTGCCGTATTCGCTCGTGGACAACTGGACGGCGCTCGTGATCATCGACACGCACCTGACCAACTGCACGTACTCCGGTACGTCCGACTGCGTCAAGAACCCCATGGAGCTGTCGGCCTTTGGCGAGTACGTCCAGAAGCCAGGCCACTGCGTGGCGTTCGGCGCCGCGTATTTGAACGTGTCCAGTAGCTCGTACGCTCTGCCGAACCAGTATCTTCCGATCGCGACGACCGCAGCGTACGAGAAGGGCTGGGCCAACAAGTTCTCCGAGTGGTCCACCACAAGCCAGGAACAGTTTGAAGTGGACTGTCCATTGCTGTACAACGAGACCATCTTGCAGGGCGAGGACTACCTCTGCTGCACGGAGAACCAATACCAGGAGTTGAGCACGCAAGTGCGCCTGATCCCCGGCCAGTGCACGGCCTGCAAGCAGAACCTGCGCAACGTGTGGTGCCAGTTCACGTGCAACCCCAACAACTCGATGTTCATTGATGTGAACGAAGTGCGGATCGTCCCTGGGGATGAAGACCACGAGGCCGATATCTTCGCGGCCATTGAAGAAGCGACCTATTTGGTTGGAGATGACATGGTGCGCGACCTCTACGACTATTGTTTGGACGACTCGTCCTTCACACTGTTGTGCAACCCGAGCGAAGGCTGCACCGACGGCCTCGGGCTCTTGGCCTATATGGGCGAGTACAAGTTCAATCAGCTTGGCTCGCCGCTGCAGATCAACGTCTTGACCATGAGCGAGATGAACTCCTCGTACGAAGAAGCCAACATCTGTGCTTGCTCAGACACAGATCCGAAAGGCTGCTACCTGCCGATGAACGCCCGGCTGGAGTCTTGTGTTGGTGTGTGCGGATCTCTATGTGCTGTGAGCTCCGATGCGGGTCGAAGTTATACCGATGCCTGCTACGGTGCTACTACGTCTTCCTCAAGTTCAAGTGGCATCGGCAGCTCCAGTGTGGACGCCAAATGGGCGGAGCTGGAAGCGTACCTGGAAAATAACCTGAAGGCGACCGATTTCACGGTCCTGAACTATATCCTGGCGTTCCTCGGTGGCATCATCGCGTTCTTCCTCATCCTGAGCTTCATCTATGCCAGTTGCCACCGCCGCAAGTACGTCACTGGCACGATCGATGGCAGTTTCGGCATGATCGTAGTAGAAACACCGATCACAGAAGAGATTCCACGAGACTCTGTCACGGGATCTCGGAAGCAAAAGCCGTTGAGCTTCGTGGATGAATTCGTCTCGAGGCAACTGAAGCGATGGGCTGGATACATTACGACCGACAACAACCCGTGGATCGTTATCACAGTGACGCTTGTTATTTGCATCATCTGCATGCTTGGGCTGACCAAGATCGATGTCGAAACCGACCCAGTGAAGCTCTGGGTCTCCACATCAAGCACTCCATACCAAGAACGCCTTCGCTTTGGTGAGCTATTCCGCCCGTTCTATCGTTCGGAACAGATCATTCTGGTCCCCAAGGACGGCGGTATCATCGGTCGCTCGGCGTACCTGAAGGAAGCTATTCGTATCCAGAACGTCGCTGCTAAAGTTACGCACGGCACCGAAGGTGACTCGGACTATGTGGCTTTGGACGATATCTGTTGGAAGGTCACGGGCACTACGTGTACCATTCAGTCCATTACGCAGTACTTCCAGAACGACATGGACACCTTTGAGTTCTACGAGAAGTACGGTATTGAGTTGGAGCATTTCAGCGACTGCATCTACTCGCCTGAGAACGCAGATGTGCAGGGCTGCTCTGATTTGGATAATGCACTGCCTTCTGGTGTATCGATCCCAACTTACATGACTGACTGCCCGTGTCTGTCAGCGTTCGGCTCGCCTATGAACCTGTACAAATCTCTTTTGGGCGGCTTTCCCGATGGTGCGGATGACAATACGACCTTGTACACGCAGTCCAAGGCTATCGTCTCGACAATCCTGGTGTACAACTACGAAGAAGATGCGGAAAACGAACCAGCTATCAACTGGGAACGCGAGTTCATCAAGCGCATGAAAGAGGAATCTGAAACGAATGAGCTCTTTGACGTGTACCTCTACGCTGAGACCTCTGTGGAAGATGAAATCAAGGTCGAATCACATGGCGATATGCTGCCCGTCGCTTTGAGTTACGGCCTGATGCTCATCTATGTTGCCTTTGGTATCAACCGCTGGACCACGGATCGCCGCCGCTTTTTCATACAGTCCAAGATGCTGCTCGGTCTTTTGGGTGTTATTTGCATCATGATCGCTGTCGCATCGACCATTGGCATCTACATGTGGGCTGGTGTGAAGCTGCAGCTTGTGATTATGGAGGTGGTGCCGTTCCTTTCGTTGGCGATTGGTGTCGACAACATCTTCTTGCTTGTTCACGCGGTTTCGCACAAGCAAGAAGAATGGGAGCGTGCCCAACCAGCACTTTTCAGCGATCTATCACGCAGTACAAAGGAGGAGCTGCATGATGTGACCGCAAAGCTGATCGCTGAAGGTGTGGGCTACATCGGTCCCAGCATCTTCATGGCCTCTGTGGCTGAATGTGTAGCGTTTATCTTCGGCTGCATCTCCCCGATGCCTGTGGTGATGTGGTTTGCCGCGTTTGCTGTGACAGCAGTAGCGATCAACTTCTGCCTGCAGTTTACTCTGCTGCTGGCTATCATGACACTGGACAAGCGCCGTGAACTCTCTGGTAAATACGATATCTTTTGCTGGAAATCCGCGTTTCGCCAGGATAACGATCCTCTCCAGACGGCTCCACCGGCCTCCTTGCTCGAGGTTACGCAACCCAAGACTCCCGATGAGACTGTGAATGCTGAAGCCGAAATCGATGTCGGCCACCACTTCTTCGATCGCATTCTTGAGATCTACGCATCGTTTATCCTAGATCGAGTCGTGCGACTTGTGATCATGCTCATCTTCTTGGCCTGGACATTCTACGCCATTTCCGAATGCGAGAAGATCGAGCACGGCCTTCCGCAGGCTGAATCCATGCCGTCGGAATCGTACATGATCAAGTATTTCAACACGCTGGACAAGTATCTGGCCACGGGCTCGCCCGTGTATTTCGTGGTCGAAAGCGGCTACGGTAACAACCCGACCGTGTTTGACTTCAACAATGATGATGTTGGAGCGATGTTCTGCCGCTCCAAGGACATGTGCGAGGAGTACTCGATCGCAAAGATCGTGGATGCGCTTGCCAACGATCTGAACAGTGAAGTCACTCACATGAGCGAGGGCACGACGTACTCGTGGATCGACGACTTCTGGGCCTTTATCACGCCCGATGTGGAATGCTGCCGTGTGGATGATGACGGATCATATCTTCCAGTGGATACTGACAACTCAACGTACACGACCTGGCGTACTGAGAAAGACACGTGCTTGTCCGCTTCCACTACAGTTCCGCCAGTGCCGTCGGAATGGTTTATGTCGCTCTTCAGTATGTTCTCCACTGCCAGTGCTGGTACGCAGTGCTCGTACGGCGGTGGTTCCATTTACCATGGACAGTTCAGCATCGACAACGGTCCGATTCCGATTGTCAACACTTCTACTCCAGCAGTGAAGCTCAATAGTACGGGCTACGGCAGTAATCTCACGGCTATCTCCTACATGCTCACGCAGACCGCCAATCCGGACCAGCAGCATTTCATTGATGGCTACAAGCAAGGACGTGCTGCTGCCAAGTGGATCAGTGAGAAGACCGGCGTCGACGTCTGGGCGTACTCGCTTACTTATGTGTACTTCGACCAGTACTTGACGATCACCAAGGATACGTTCATGCTTGTGGGTCTGACGATCCTGTCGGTCTTTATTGTCCACGTGATCTACTTTGGTGAGATTTGGTACCCGCTCGCTGTGGTTCTCGGCGTGCTGAACGTGGTCATTCAGGTCTCGGGTCTCATGTATCCGCTTGACATCCAGCTCAACGGCCTCTCCATGGTGAATCTGATCATTGCGGCTGGTATCTCCGTGGAGTTCTGCGGTCACTTCGTTCGCATGTTTGCCAAAGCTCATGGCGATGGCACCGAGCGTGCTAAGGACGCTCTGCGCAAGGTTATGGTCTCTGTGTTGTTCGGCATCACGATCACCAAGATCGTGGGTCTGAGTATGCTGACGCTGGCCGACTCGCGTATCTTCATCAAGTACTACTTCCGCATGTACATGGCGGTTGTCGTGTGTGGTGTGCTGAACGGCATGG
>JAADVQ010000117.1:0-29131 GCA_023335835.1 Elongisporangium senticosum | reverse complement strand
GGCCATGAGACCTCTTCCTCGGATGGCCATGCTGCCCAAGTGTGTGCGCGTTGCAGGCAACAACCTGTCGCTCGAGGAGTTTTATGCCCAGCTGCGCACACTCCAGGGCTTCGTTCCGTCGGTAGCAGCGCACGCCAATGCGTTTTCGATGGAGTTGTAACTTATATATATTTATATATTGAATTAGCTATCATCCAATGGTTCCTCTTCCTGTTCTTTCATTGTCGACCTCTGACCACGAGGTAGCGGAGCCCACGCCCACAAAAGCCATCAACTCTGCTTCTAAAAGCAGGGCACAGTGAAAACGGCCGCGACCGTTCGCCCAGTCCGTCAGCTTCGTCGACATCATTCGTTGTGTCCAACAAGCTTCATGACCGACGTGATTCCCTGCCAAGGCTCCAAGATCTGCAGTCCATTTGTGGCGGTGGACCCTCTGGATGCCACCATATTCTACGTCTCAGCTGGTACAGGAGAAATCTTCGCGTACGACCCGGAAGCCAAGACGCATACAAGTCACGTCTACTCGGGTGGCGAGCCGTACGGCGCTCAGTTTGATGGCAACGGGCGATTGCACATTGCCGACTGCGCACACGCTGCTGTACTTCGTACAGACGACGCGCTACAGCCAGGTGTGATGGTCAAGGCCTACGAAGAGCGCAGCTTTCGAGGCCCCAGCAGCATCGCGTTTGGTAGTGGTGTTCTCTATTTCACAGACAGCGGGCCGCTAGGTGAGACGACGATTGAGAAACCGCACGGCAGCGTGTTCTGCATTGGCTTGAGTCCCAGTGGAGGCCAGATTCTTCGTCCCCTTGCGCTTGAGTGTCTCGCTCACCCATGCGGGCTCGCTGTTTGTCCAACCGATCCAAAGATCGTGTATATAGCGGAGACCATGCAGAATCGTATCCTGCGGCTGAGTCAGCGACCGATCAATACGTATCACTTGAGTGTTTTCTATCAGTTTTCAGGCGGCATGGGGCCGTCCTGTATTGCGTGCGACTCGAACGGGCTCTTGTATGTGGGTCACTATGACTTTGCAGGTACACAACCTCAGACTTGTGGTGAACTGATCGATTCTGGTATGTGGTTGACGCATTTGACTCTTCTGATGGCAGGAAACCGAACCAGTCATGGACGCATTTCGGTAATCACACCTGATGGAGCCATGCAGAATGCCTTGGAGGTTCCTGGAACGGAGATCACTGGACTCTGCCTGAGGTATGCCCACTGTATCCATCCTATTCAGAATCAATACTCCAAATAAGTTCACTGCTGCTATCGCTTCCTATTGTAGCGCTGATGAGCTAGCATTGCTGGTGACGGAAGCATCTACGAATTCCATCCACCGCATTTTGCTTCGATAAGATATGCAGAGTGTATCATGAGCATACAGCCCCTTTTTATCATCTACTCGCTTTCATTTCGTGTCGTCAGTGCTACCGCCTTCTCCTTGAAAAAGGCCCTTGAGCACCTGTTCGGCCGCTTTGGGCGTGTACTTGAGATACTTTGAGCTGTTTTTCTTGGAAAAATGGATGACCGAGTATCTGCATCCACAAACCAATTGTTAGGGTCAAATCATCAGAAGTCAGTAAGGATCAAGCCTTTCATAGCGTACTTCTCATAAAATGTCGTATAGCGCGGGATGACAGCAGAAACGGCAGCTTGAATTAGTTGATGGCGAACTGGAGCATCGGCTACGACAAAATGTTGCTGACTCTTCTGGATATCTTCCAATTGGGCGTTGAATTTCTACGAAAAACGAAACAAACTTGAAAGATTGAATCACAATCAGCATATCATGATTTGAACATTTTCTTCACGCACCGCGAATTTTTCTTTGAGTAGGCGACCGCTTTCCAGCGTCAGCAAATTGCTTCCCTTCGCGTACTGCAATGTCTCTTTGGGATCCACTAGGAACGCCTCAAACGACTGATAGCTGACAGAAACAAACTGCCCAAGTGCCTTTTCACGTAACTCTTCAATGCGCGGACGGATCTCTGATTGGATGTACGCCTCCATGTCCTGCTCGCTGCCTTGAGTGCAGTGCGGAATGGAGTTCACAATATAGCTGAAATTGTTGAGGAGAAACAAGTGCTTGAGATCACCTCGACCCTTAAACTGTGAGCACTTGGACTGAAGCGTCTCGACGAGTTGCATTACGATGGTTTCAATGAACGTGATGGGAGTCACACTCGTCTCCTTGGCCAGTAACACCTTCAGTGGCTTTGTTAGTTCGCAAACTTGACGTAGAAAACTCATCATCTACGAATCGTATTGCCACATCATGTCAATTCAAGGCAGTAGATCGAATGATAATTCCGTGATTGGTCACTTACATGACTAGACACAGGATGAACATTGCCGTCTTTGGGCAGAGACCGACTGGCAACGCTGATTTGCTCGGTCAGCTCAAATTGCAAGCCAAAGAGCCGTTGCTTGGTAATGCCTGCCATATCACTCACAATCGTATTCAACAGCTTCAATATTGCCCATGGGTCGTCGATTCCTTTGCCTCTTTGGTCACGGAGTAAGAGGGGTGGAGTTGCAAGCGCTTCATACTCACCCATCCGTGAAACAAAGAGTTCGTGCAATAGTAACAACTTGAATAGATCTTGCTGTTTGATACCACTGCCTGGAGCGTAGTTGCTGTGAAGCGAAGTATCCAGATCTGCCTTCACCGCCTCCAGAACTTGGTGTGCTGCATGGCGAAATGCGGCATGCGACAGTTCTTCCGTCGGAAAAATACTCTCCGCGAGCGCCTTCTCCGCCTTGATGCTCACTTCTACGTTTTGCAATCGTAAACTGAGCTCTGTGATCGACTCGCTGGGATTGATCCCGAGGGAATTTGACGTAGGGTCGTCACAGAGAAACATCTTCAGGACCTGGAACCGCTGTCGTCCGTACTCCAGCAGCAGCTCCCCTTGGTCCAATTTGACGCTGATCAGACAGCTCAAAAGCTGCGCGACCTTAGCTGCATCCTGCTTGTTGGGCTTGCTCCACGCTATCACGCGCGTTGTTTCGTCTCGACTGCCACGAGACAGCATGCTGACGGCGTTCATAAAGTCCACCTGGCACTTCCTTCGAGCCTGAATGAGCAGGTCCTTGGCCTGTTCTAGCGCCTTGCCCGAGCCTTCGTAGAAGCGATGGCTCTCCAGGAACGCGATCGCTACCAACAACTTCTGGAGGGCCGCAATATACTCGTCCTGATCGAACTTGGCTCCGTTCATGAGCGTTGGGGATAACTACAATGCTCACAGCGCCAGACAGTCAGAGGGCTCGTCGCCTTCTTTGTTTAATGGAACGCGATTACCTCTTGCGTAGCCACGAAGTTGAGATGGATCTTGCGCAATTCGTGCACACACAGATCAATATTCTTCTGCGTGCTGCGCAGTTTCTCTGTGAGCGTGTAAATGGGCCGCATCTCGCGCTCCACGCCCACGAGACCGTTCTGAAAAGTGCCGAGCGATTGCTCCACGCGCATCATTTGGCTCTACAACGCATACCAACGATATAGCGCTTCAATCTCTACACAAATGCGCTGACCCTGCACTCGTATCCACACCTTGTTCTCCGCTAGCGCGTCGTGAATGAGCGCCACATTGGAGCGATACGTCCCGTAGACCTCCATTGCCCCAATGTGGCTCTTCAAAGGGCAAGGGGTCGGGACGGGTTGTCACGGGTTTAGACGGGTCGGCACGGGTTGCGCTACCTTCCCTCATAGGAGGGGACCGCGCTCTATTGGGAGCAGGAACAAAAACGGCCTGCATTCACACACTCCGAGCAGCGCACAAGCAGCGATCGCGTGACGTCGCCGCCCTTCTTCCCCGGCCTCTCTCCGCCCCTCTCTCGGCTCTGGACGCAGCGGACGGCTCGTGACGTCGTCTGCATCGTACGCGCCGTCTTTTCATCGCCCTCCCCTCCGCTTTTCGCGCTCTCTGGGCCGGAGCCGCGAGCGAGCGTTCTGAATCAGCATGATCTCCCGCCTGCGGTTTCCCACGGGCAACAGCAATGCCGCAGGCACCACCTCCACCAGCATCTTCGGCGGAAGCCTCACGGGCGGCAACAGCGTCACGCCCGGCTCTAGTGCGGAGCGCGCCGCTGCCGCTGCGGCCGCGAACGTAGCGAGCAACTCATCCAGTGTCACCGGTACGGATGAACTGCCGTCTGGGTGGCGGCTCATTAGCAGTCGCCAGTCGGGGCGCGATTATTATCTCCATGTCGCTTCGGGGCAAACGCAATGGGAAAAGCCCACTGAGGCTGAGCCCAAACGTACGTCCTTCGGGTTGCCCGTTGTGTAGTCTGCATTGTGCATGAGAAGGAGTGATCGTCCCAGTCGATGGAGCTCCTCGCTGACTCTCTGCTGCTGTTGTGCACTGTAGGCGTCGACACGCAGAAGCATGTGACCAGCGTGTTCTCCAGCGGCGTCTCGCGTATGGGCGCCGGCCTGACGTCCATGTTCACGCAGGCCAAGCAGCTGCAGACCACTCTGCAGCAGAACGCTGGGGCTACCGGTGGTGGCACCAGCATTGTGAACGGCGGCAGTGCGCGATCCCAGCCTTCGCTGCGATCATCGCAGGAGATTGATCGCGATGGACAGTTGCTAGTCGAAATCTTTGAAAACGAGCGACTGGAAGGCAAGCTGCAGGCGACTGATCCGAAGCGCTTCAGCGACCGGAATGCTGCAGCTGGATCTGGGCAGGATGCCATGCCCGAGGGATCGCTTCCCGAAGGCAACGACTGGCTCACGGACTGGGAGATTGATCAGAATTACACAGCTGTGGATCGTGACGGTATGCTAACTTGAGTGTGCTGCCTACTGGATTGGACAATGAAATCTGATAACTGTATTTGGTGCGTCAGGCTGGACGTATGCAGCGGACTTTGTTGAGATCGTGCGACTGCTCAATGATGATCTGAGTCACGCATCGCGCCATCCGACCGATATCGTTCGACGACGTCGCTGGGTGCGATATCACCAGCCGATGGACGAGGCTGCGCCGCCTCCGTCTCCCACCGAGTCGAATGATGCCAAGAACTCGCTGAATTCGTCGTCAGCATCCAACACTTGGGGCGCAGACGGTGGCGACGCTGGCTACCCTGATGATGAAAACGATGATCCTTTCCAGCGCACAGCGCAAAAGCAGCAAACAGGATTCCGCGTCAACATGAAGTTCCCGCATCGAGGCGCCAAAGACAACACAAAAGACTATCAGAACATCAATCTCACGGATGTGACGTGGCTTGTGAATGCGCACGATGTCACGAACGCACCGACGGAAGAGATCATGCGTGAGAAGACTGCAAACCTGGAGGTACGCCCGCTCGTCTCACAAGTGTTTGACTTCGGGATACTGACCATTCGGTACAAAATGCTATTGTAGGAGCGCATTAAAGACGCAACTTTGCGATCCAAAAAGTTGGAAAAAGACTTGCGTTCGCAGAATGAAGCCAAAGCGAAGGAATTGCTGGCTCAGCAAAGGAAATTTGAAGAGCTCATTGCGGACTACAAGAAAGTGCAGCTCGAGAATGAAACGCTCCAGCTCAGTGTGGCATCACATCGAACCACCGTAGAAGCCTTGCGCAAAGAGGCGGTATGTGATGCCTAGCTGAAGTTGTTTCTCCGTGATCGTGCGCTCACGTTTGTCTGCGCTTGATTGATTGTGTGTTGTTCACATAGACCGAGAAGGATATTCTGGCGGTATGTATTGACGCTTACTTGGACTGCTATTTTAGTGCCGCAACTTTACAAATTGTTATTGTTTTGGTGTTTCCATAGAATGAAGAGCAGCGAGCATTAAACGCTGAAATGACGGCTGCCAATCAGGCCCTCGAAGATAAGGCGAAGGCCCTGGCGACGGCGCGAATGCGTTACAAGCGTGATAATAAGGCTCTTGCTAGTGCCGTGGAAGATGCCAAAAAGCGACTTTCTCAACAGAAGGCCAAGGCCAGCGCTGATGCGCAGGATCCCGTTGTTAAGGAACTCAAGGCTGAAATGGACAAAGTGCGCCAGCTGCATGCGAAGCTGGAGGCTGTGCGACAGCATCGTCTCGCTGTTGAAGAAGAAAGCAAAGCGCTATTTAATCAGGTCGTTGAGAAGAAGGCTGATCTCAAGTTCAAGTCTAAGAAAAAGGTGGGCCGCAATTATGTTTCTCGTGTGGCATGCGTCAATCTAACCAATATAATTTGCTACGTGTAGCTGGAGACCGCCTTGAAGGATGTGCATGAAAAACTACAGACTCTAAAGGAAGAGCAAGCAGCACTCTCCAAGAGCCTGGCACAAAAGCCAGAGGGCGAAGAGCTTCGCAAGTTAAATGCCAGAAGAAACGACATCAGAAGTGAACTGGGTGCATTAAAAGAACGCCGTACTATGCTGCTCGCTGAAAAGCGGAAGCAGGAGGGCAACGAGTAAGTACGAGCAACCAAATTACAGGGACTCTGCTCCAAGCGGCTTGGCCGTCGAGCCGAGCTCTTTATGTATGTCTACGTATGAAGCGCCGCATCAGTTTTGTTATCTTTCCAGCATCCCATCATCTGGCGTCTCATTAGCAGCGCTATCATGTTTAATGAGAGAGATAAAGCAAAGGAAAAAGACCGAGTGAGCATTTGAATGGTGGACTGTTTTCCAGCTTCGTTATCTGTCGAGTGCGAGCACGAAACCCTCGATTGGTTCTGGTGGACAGCTGGGGGAAGCGTATTCTGATCGCACGTTGTCGACTGGCGACCTGTGGAAGTGCTGAAATTGGTGGCCTATTTACAGTTCTTGCTGATGCTTACATAGGATGTTGCTACTATCTCTGAATGTGAGAAATGTTGAGCGACGCGCTGAGTGTTGCGATCGACTCTTCCAGCGTTTCCTCAAGCACAAACGCCACGTTATTGCCGTAAGTACTGACGTTGAGCACCTGGGAATCAGTTTCAAACCCTGACATGGCGGCGACGACACCGATTTCGTCAAATCCAAACGTTCGGCCGCACAATTTGATCGCACGCCAACGGTCAGGGACTATAATCACCGAGTCATTCGCAAAGCCAGCCGCACAGCGCTACGCAAGGGAACAGTAAATTGGCCAGTCAAGGTCCTCGCACTGCTTACATGAGGCGCAAAGGAACGAACCTCGTTCATCATGAGGCTGATTTCTTCAGCGGTCTCACAATAGCACCAAAACGAGACGTCGTCGCTCTGAGGTTCTAGCTTGGGGTCGGCGCTTTGTTTGTTGTTGCAAAGCAGCACGAGCTGCGTGAGCCCATACGCACTTTCTTGGATCATGTCCTTCCGTAATCGTACGAGTACCAGCGGTTCTGGACTGACTGTAAAGAGATTCCCAATTGTAAGTTAGAGCCCACGTGATAATGATAAAGACTGGTCGCCGAGCGTACCAACAAGATACTGATGCAATTCGATCACGGCGGCGCTCTGCAATTCCGGAATCTCCTCTTCTTCTGATTCGGACTTGGACTCGGAGTTGGTCAGCGACGACAGAGACCGATCCGAGTTAAATCGTTCCAGTTCTTTCGCCTATCGAAAGTGTGGAAGATCCACGCAGTTAGTGCGAGCTGAGTCCAAAATGGTTGGCAAGCCACGGCACCTCTTTCAGTCCATGGACGCCACGCGACAGTTTGGACTGCAGACACGAGATAGCAGTGTCCAAATCGTGTTCCTGGCAATCAGAGCGCAGGATGAGACACCTGTGCTGAGTAGCAATCAGTGAAAGATCGCACACTCACCTGCACGTAGATGATGTCTGTATCGTAAGTGCTCATGTTGAGAATACTGATCTGGTCTTCAGCCAGCAACTTCGAGAGAAAACTGCGCAGTATCAGCACAAGTTAGAACGCTGCTCTGTTTGCGCTTTGGAGCCGCATCAAGAGGACAAGAGATCCAACCTGACGATACCAGGGAATTCTGCCACCATGGGGCCCAAGTGAATCTGCACGGCGCGCCAAACGTGCGGAGCAACGGTGACTTTGTCCTCCATTCCCTATGGCCACACAATAGACGCAGTTATCAGCAATGGCCACCATGCGTATCATCACCCAGTAGCACTCCACTTACGGCCTGCTTGAACATCTCCATGCCATTCGGGTCCATGAACAGCGTCATGCCGTCGGTCTCCCAGACCATTGAGAAGATCTCGGTCTGCACGGAGCGGCAGATGTGGCCGCTTTCGCCCACGCAGCCCTCAGTCTCGTCATAGCGGCAGCCTCCATACAGCAGCAAGCTAGATACACACAGTGATCACGGACGTGCGTTAGCAGCTATTAGAGACGCGATTGGTTGACAGAGCTGCGCACTTGAGCAGGGGCCACGTGCAGGCTGCGACGTGTTCCGCCGGTAGGAACGCGACGATCACTTGACCTGCAAGAGCGCGCGAGCAGTGAGTATGCAGAGCAGCAGCAGTGCGCAAGCGGACACAACCGACGCACCGCGCAGCAGCGTGGCGTGGAAGTTGGAGGTCGTGACGATGTCCATTGGACCGTTGGAGCTTCTTTGCTGATCAAACGGCGTCTCTCGTGCGTGGCTAAAGGTTGCAGGAATGTACGCCACTCACTCTTTCCAGGAAACCGCTCGTGATTGGTCCGCCCTCCAACCCGTGCGATGACGCGGCAGGCGGTTCTGACGGACGTCGAAGATGGCTTCGCTTTTGAGCCAGACGGACGGACGCTGGGTTGGGGCGATGCTAAGGGCAATGGCTGCGGCCAGGAGGCCTGCGTTCTGAAAATGGACGATGGAGGAGCTGGCTGCATGGCGGGCGGACATGAATGAAAGGATGAGTGGTCCTTTTATGTCCGTCCGCTCCATCATGGCGTCGTGATTGCATTATGGGAAGACACGAAAGTGAGTAAATGGTGTGGCATTAGGATTCTGTGTGCGCCGATGAGTACCACAGCTTCTCGGGATCCCATGTACATGACTAACTCAGTTCATCAGATGATCACAATGCCCTAACGTAATCAGTTCGTTCTCCCGTTTGGTGCTTGGGAGAAGCGGTCCTAAACTAATGTGTTCACATAATAATGTAGCGTGGTTCACATAGAAGTCCAGTATTGAGGTTGACTGCCGTACGATCCTGTTCGCTTCGTGGTAAGTCCACTATTGGCAACCAACGAGCAACATGCGCCGCACGACGACAACGTGGCCGCGTATCCTGGCTCTGCTAGCGGCGGCTGCTGCAGTCGCCATTGCGCAGAGCGCAGATCCTGAATGCGATTCCTGCGGCTCCCCTTCTGTCGAGGTGCGTGACTCTCTGTGCGCCTTCGTACCATTGATATGCACTCACTGACGTGTTGCTGCTGCAGTCCGAGAGCATGGTGTTCCAGTACATTCCGGACGTGACCATGGACTTGAATGCCTCCGCGTATCTGCCTGCGTTCCTCATAGAGACCGACTGGACGGAGATCGCCTTTGCGCTGCAAGAGGCCTGCGTGGCCACGTACCAGATGCTCCGCCTCTGGGCTGTGTTTGGCGCACTGGTGGCCATGCCGGTGCTGCAGGGACTGGAGCTTCTCTTTGAAGCGCTGCTGCCACATTTCATCGCTGTGCTGCGCTACGCGGGCGAGAGCATCCAGGAGCTGGACCCGCTGTACCAAGTGCTGCTGGCCGTGGGTCTCATCCTGACCATCGTATGCATCCGCATGGGCTACGTGCGCAAGGCGCGACTGCGCTACGTGGCGTTCCGCCGCCGGTCGGAGATGCGATACCGAGCGTTCGTGAGCTCTCTCAGCGAGAAGTGGCGACTGGCGGCGCTGATGCTGCCGCACTTTGTGTTCTTCCTGCTCACGTACGGCACGCTGCCCTGGATGCCCAGCATCGTGATCGATATCTGGGACAGTGAAGTGGTGCTGAGTTTGCTGGGCGTTGGATATCCGCTGCTTCGCACGGTTGGAGCCGTGCGATCTCGCCGGATCACGCTTGCGCGTCAGCAACAAGCAGCAGCGGAAGTACCGGCGAGTGAAGAACCGCAGTCTAGTGCTCGCCAGGCAGTCAGTCGACGCCGCAGTGGCGTTCCCAGCAGCAGCACGAAGACACCGTCAAGCGCGTCAGCTACGAGCGACTACCGCGCCTATGAAGCCTGCCTCAAGTACTGGGTGCTCTGGTCGCTACTGTGCTCCATTCTGAGCATGTTCTCGCTGTTTGTACCGGTATTCATGGCCGCGTGGTTCACTCCGCCAACGTACGTTTGCAGCATTGGTCTCGTGTGGATCCACTCGCCTATTACACGTGGAGATATCACGCTCTACACGCTGTTGAGTCCACTGTTTAACCCGTACATGAACCGCATCAAGGATGCAGTGGAAGAAGTCGATGAACACGCGAACGAAGCGACCAATTTCATCATGCGCGCTCTCGTGTCTTTCAACGTGGTCAAGCAGAACCACATCCATTTTCTGAAGGACATGTGGGCCCAGGGTCCTGCGCTCGGAGGATTGATATTCATTTTCACGCCGGGCTTTGTCACCGCGCGTGGCTGCTGGCTGATCGGCTTTGGATTCCCAGCGTATGTCACAATGGGCGCGTTGGCCGAGAAGCGCGCGCGCCGCTACGAGTGGTGGCTTAGCTACTTCTGTATTGCAGTGACGGCCAACTATTGCATTACGGCGATCGGGGAAAGCTTTTCGTGGGTCCCGTTCTTTTACCATGGCAAGCTGCTGCTTCTGCTGTGGCTGCAGTTCCCGTACTTCCGTGGCGCGCAGCGTGTGTTTGATGTGTGTTTTTCAAGCATCTTTGTGACACCAGATCGAATGGCTAAGAAAGACAACTAGTATCCAACGCGCACTCCCAAGAGAGTCTTTGCTCAATTCTCGAGTTCTATTGCGACGAATTGTTGTTGCTTTTCTCCTTTTGCATGAGCTCATGGATCTTGCGCAACTCGCTGAGCCTCTCGATGATCTCTTGCTCGACTGTCGCGGCCTTTTCCGGTCGGCACAGTGCGATCATCTCCGCCATGTAGCTCTTGCGGGCCTCGACTTCGGCCAAGACCGAGTCATAGAGCTCTTCAAGCTGCTCGAGTCGGTCTTTCTTCCCACGACCATTGCGAACGGCCTTGTCGTGAGAAAGCTCTTGCTCTAGCAGATCTAAAACCAATAGACATTATGACCGAGTATGATCGCCAATCAATGCACCATTGCGGTTCGTTTACCTGGTCCTGGGAGTAGCTCTCGCGGAAGGATGAAGCCGTTTGTGTAGGAAAATTTCTGCTGGAGCTTTTCTTTCTCTTGATTCGGTTTGCTCCTGTCAAACGGCACACAGTCGGATCAAACAGCGCGTCTGCTACTGGTTCAAGATATATAGACTTACTGTACGCAGGAGCGGCGGTAGGCTTCCATATGGCGTTTGATCTGGTGGATCTCTTTCTCGATCTCACTGAACGGCTTGCGCCGTGTCGCCAGGTAATCGATGGCATGTAGCTACGTATCCATCATGCAATAGTAATAGTCAAAATACAGGGAGCCCGTGGCATTCTTCATAGCATTACCTCGGGCTGCTCGCCTTTGAGATGAGAAAACACTGGCGCCTTGATCGCTCGTGCAGACGTCTTGACCACCAATTGATGCGTTCTCGAGTCGTTCCCAAGCGACCCGCCTCCAGGGATAAACGCTGCAGATTGGGTCGCTCTCGGTTTGACCTTCAAGGCTATATGCACTCCACAGTCATCACGCAGGGCTGGATGGCAGAGGGATCAACGCACGTACTCGGATACGAAACTTTGGGCTTGGAGACGCCACAGTACAGTTTCTGCAGCAGTCGACCGGCCTCCGTATCCGTTCCGAACGCTCTAGAACCCGTCATATAACACACGCAATTCAGTGTTATTGATCAGCTGCCTCCAAATTCTCCCGCGAGAACGCTGAACCCACTTCCATGCATCCTTGCAATTCACCGACGATCTTCAAAAGCAGCAAAGCGTCCACCACGTCAGCAAAAACACAGACTTGTCTCTCCCTATCAGCACTCAGGCGCGCTGTCTGTCGTACCTGCCAGTGTCGGCCATTCGTTCCTCCAGAGAGCTCAGCTTCAACGAGTGAGAAGCTCCATAACGCCCTTTCACATGACCATAAATAGGTCCGCCCTGCCAACTTTCGGGACAGTTGCGCACCCATGTCCCTTATTTAGGGCACCCTGCCGCTTGCTCAGTTGCCGGCACTTGGGAAAGAGAAACGATCATGGACTCTCTGCGGAGACTCACGAGCTCCGTGTTTGACGGCAGTCGGCTGGGCGGCAGCCGCAGGGGCCACGATGCGTCGTCGCAGGACCCGGCGGAGCTCACATGCATCACGGGCCGGCTCATGGTGTCCGGCTTCCCCGTGGCCGGCGCGAGCGACAAGAAGGCGAACGAGAGCAATGTGGACGACCTCGTGGCCTATCTGGACGCCACGCACGGGAAGCAGTACCTGCTGTTCACGCTCAACACGCTCGAGGACGAAGCGACCGTGGCGCTGAAGGCACCGCAGCACAGCAATGGCGGTCTGCAGATGTCCGCGACTGTCGCGGAAAAGCTGCATGAGCAGTTGCTCGAGTTCAATTGGGAGCGCGACGGCATGAAGGCGCACACGCCGCCGTTGGATCTGACCTTCCGCATCTGCTACGCGATCTTCGCTTGGCTGGCGCTCGATGCCGCGAACGTGGCGGTCGTGAATTGCCACACGGGCAAGACCCGCAGTGGCGTTGTGGTGGCGTGCTATCTGCTGTTTGCGCGATTGGCGGACGACCCAATGGAGGCCTTTGCAGAGTTCTACCGCAAGCGATGGGACATGAGAAGCTTGACGCCTCAGGCGTTGTGTAAGAAGACCCCGCCGTCGATCCAGCGCTTTCTCACGAGCTTCCAGGACGTTATTGAGCTGCAAAAGCCGAGGAATAGCAAGCCACTGCTACTCAAGGCCATCATTTTGCGCGCTCTGCCTGTGGAAATGCAGCCGTGCATTCAGATCTGGGACGATTACAAGATGATCTTCTGCACCGACGCGTTATCCTCATCGTCTCAGCGAGATGGCCCTGATATCGATTGGAATGGCGATGACGGATTCCTTGCGATTCTGTGGGAAAATGGAATTGATTTGGATGGCGGCTTCTCGATCCTCTGCTCCTTTGGGGACGAGTACAACAACGATGGCAATGAAGATATGGACGCGTCATCGCGCGTGCTATTCCGATACGCAGACTCGACATGGTTCCTCTCGCCTGGATTGATTACGCTCACCAAGAGCAAGCTGGATTTAATGAAACAGTACGAGCACGGCTTTGACGAAGAGCAGTTTTCCGTCGATCTTGTGCTGCATGAAAATCATACCAAGGCGCGCAAGAACTATGTTCGCGTTGATTACACTGGCAATAATGCGGTACGTCAAGGCCTGATTGAAATTACGAAGCATCATCGTGTACTCCCTGATCCTGCCATGCATTCCAACTTCATTCGCATGGGATTTAGTGAAACTGCTATCACTTTTGCTCTCCAACGGTCCCAGAATGCACCGAATGTGGCTTTGGATTTGCTGCATTCAGAAGGACTCGCGGTTTGTTTTCCGCAAGATTTGGCGAAGGAAGAAGAATGCAGCAGCAGTACGACCAACACTAACAATTCCATGCCCACCGGTGAGCAAACGGTTATGCCAACTCCATTACGACGACAAACGACAGCTGAAATTGTGGCTATGCAATCGCTTCGCTCACGATATGCAATTCCCACAGCAGGAGATTGCTCCACTTGCCACACATGCAAAGATGATGACTACATGATGCGACCCCAAATTGTACGTTGCACAGGCCGATGCGGCAATTATTACCACACGACCTGCGTCGGGCTTCGGAAAATCCCGTTTGGATTGACAACCCTAAATGACCGTACGAACCATGCTGCTTACGTGAAAAAGTTTTTCAGTGCATGGGAGTGTGATATATGTGCCCCGCCACCAGTTGTCTCGTCTACCAGCTCAAAGGTACTTCAAGAAGTACCAGCAGACTCGACAGTGGTTCCAAGAGCGTGGGTCGATAAAGTGATGGCATCTCAAGCAAACTCAACCTCCGATGCATCAGAAAAGATGGAGCAGCAGTCAGCTGACAATATCCAGAGCGTTCCATTGCAAGTGATTACTACGACACTGGTGCCGTTTAATTTCAATTCGTTTGTTGAATCACCAATGATGTCACCGGAGAAGCCTGAGAACACAGCTCATAAACTTGATCGTCTGAAAGAATTTCTGCAAGCAAGTGGCGTTTCAGTGGAAGATTTGCTGCGTGCGGCGACGACACCAAATGTTTCGATCGCGCACAGCCCAAAAATGAGCAATGCTGGCTCGGTTAGTTCCGAATCAAACCGCACGAATACTTTCATCAATGCTGCACACGCGACCGCTTCAAAATCGCCTGTTAAAGGAGAAGTGTTAATAGGCACTCTCGAAAATATTCGAACGCATATTATTACGCAAGCCAAGGTGGAAGTGAATGGAGCTGCTAAGGTTACTGTTGACTCGCCTGGCAAACCTCCGTTGCATACGAATGCTTCTGCCGTGATAGTCAAATCAAGTCTAAGCCCAAATCATCCAATTGTAAAGGATAACATTACTCCAAGTTCTCCAGTACCACCTATGGACATAAATTCAGCACTAATGGCTCAGTTGCGGGCAGGAAAGTCTCTTCCACAAGAGAGTGATGCTGTGCCGGTTGTTTCCTTCGAAGTCGAACACAATGAACCATCAAAATATGATATGATGCTCAAGAGAGGTGTACCATTTGAAGCCGTACAAAACTGCATGACGAAAGATGGTATGGACCCGTCAACCTTGAGGCAACCAGAAATTACTTCACCACTTGTTGTCGACGTTCCGACGATAGAAGCTACAGACAATCGAATGCGCTTGGGCGACATGGAAGAATTTAAGGGGTACTTCCGAATGTTACGCTTGGGTTGCCCCCGAGAAGCCGTGAAACAGAAGTTGATAATGGATGGAATGGATCCAGTAATTCTAGATATGGGGCCTGACGCTATTTATGAAGACGTTCAAGACAGAATCGCGAATATTAATCCAGTTTCTACCTTGCAAGACGATATTAAGAGCGTACGTGGACCAACCGAAGATACTGATACCATCGATGCACCAAAACCAATCGAAAATGCCCACTCGATAGAGGAGCAAAATCTTGGTTGCGATACCTCATTTTCACAGCTGTCAAAACTGAAACAAGTATCTGAACATTCAAGTGATTTACAACTCAAAGATGATCCCCAGTACGGGAAGTATTTCAAAATGCTACAAATGGGCCTCCCTCTGGAAGCTGTTCAACACAAAATGATGCAGGATGGTGCTGATCCTAAAGCACTAGTGCTTGGGCCTAGTGCGTTAGTATCTGCACTAACACAACAAGTCCAGGATGTTGGCGTTAAACTGAAAGATGACCCGACGTACAGCAAATACTTCAAGATGCTTACCATGGGTCTACCAGAAGGAGCAGTTCGCCACAAAATGATGCAGGAAGGAGTTGATCCTCATATTTTGGACCTTGGTCCTGATGCCATGGTATCTCAGCTTTCAAAACCGACAGCGACTGAAGGTGTCAAGCTACAAGATGATCCCGTGTATGGCAAATATTTCAAAATGTTGAAAATGGGATTACCCGACGGCGCCGTGCGACATAAAATGGTTCAGGAAGGTGTGGATCCACGAGCTCTCGATCTCGGCCCTGATGCATTTGTGTCACAGCTTTCGCCTTCAAGGGCAACAACAGACAAGGCCCCCGTGAAAGCGAAGCCCAGAAGAAAGAAATTACACTGGCAACCAATTTCTGAGGATCGTCTAAGCAGCATACATCAACAAACAATTTGGGAAGACAAGGGTGACGAAGCGCTGGATATCGACATGGATATGGATGAGCTGGAAACGCTCTTCTTCGTGAATAACGAAACAAAAAAGAAGGCAAGCCAACCACAAGGAAAGGCACTGAAGCGGAAACAGCGCGTGACATTAATTGACGGCAAACGAGCTATGAATGCGGCAATTTCCTTGGCAAGAGTGAAATTGAGTTACAGCGAAATTTCAGAAGCGGTCCGATCGTTTGATGCAAAGGGATTAACAGTGGAGCAGCTGGTGGGTATCAATGAATTTCTTCCCACCTCAGAAGAGGCATCAGTTGTGTCTGAATACACAGGTGATGAAAATATGCTTGGCGAGGTACGCAAAGGCTATTTATTCATGCATACAATCAATTCTATATCCGGTTTAACTTGTGTCAATTTGACATCATTACTAGGCTGAGAAATTTATGCGAGAAATTATCAAGGTGTCCCGCTACGCACCTCGCATGGACTGCCTGGTCTATAAATTAGCATTTCCTTCCCGTAGTGGGGAATTACTGCAGTCTCTGAAACATGTTCAGAACGCGAGTGAAGAAGTGAAAGGAAGCCGGCTTTTGAAAATCTTGCTTGGCATTGTGCTCAAACTCGGCAACACGCTAAACGGCAGTGGTGACACCAATGAGATCCGAGCCTTTTCCGTTGATTCGTTACTTCGACTAGGGCATACAAAGGCAGTAAATCAGAAAACAACGGCCCTCCATTATTTGGTTCGTATCGTCAAGAAGAATCACCCGCAGGTGCTTGATTTTCAGCAAGAATTGCGCAGCATCGCTCTTGCTTCGCGAGAATCTTTTGATACGATCACTGAAGACTTTTCTAAACTGAATGCTGGTTTGGAGCGTCTTCGAAGCGAGGCCGAAGTCGTTGGAATGGTAAGATTTTGAGTTAATGAGAAATGTGTGGTTTCCAAGTGTAATTGGTTTATCTCATTTTTTATTGTTTCACAGCATTCACCGAATGGAACTATAGATCCGTCAACTCAAGGCATGTTGGATGCTGTGGCTGATATTGGGGAGAAAATGCAAGCGCTGGAGCAGGATATTCAAACCACACGCGATGGAGTTGCAAGTGTTTTTGACTATTTTGGAGAGGATCCAAAACGAAATCCAACCGATTTTTTTGCCACGCTGACTTCATTTTGTGCGGTAAGTCTGCTTCGTGTTGATTTCTAAAAAATACTTTACTCACAGTATTTTTGCGTGGTGTGAAGGCATTTGATGCTGCTCGAAAGGAGGTAGATACGGCTGATGAAGCAGCGCTCCGAGCGGAACGTGTCAAGCTGAGACGATCTGCCAGCGTTGCGCGACAACCATTGGCCACGCCCACCACCGGAAACCTTCTTCTACGAATAAGGGATCGGTCGCAGAGCGATCGACACTTAGATATCAAGGAAGAGCTCTCTTGATCAAAGCTCATCCAATGCTCATGCGAATAATTTAGGGAACGAGGATGATTTCCTAGGGAGAGGTATTTAATAATTTACATGTCATGGGCAAGGTGGAGACCACGCATGTGGATGTCAGATACTGTATGGATCGCTGCGCTATAGTATGTTTCTTCCTTTCTATTCTATCATGGCTGATTCACTTATCTCCACCCGCCATTCCACTTGGGCTTCGGCGTCGATGCGACAATTCGGTTTGCAGTCGGAGTCATGGCGATGTTTGCTGGAGCGCGTACACGAGATGCGCCGGCCCTGTCGAAATAAATACATAACTCAATGTCAGTAGGGAGTATCATCGATCGCACTAATCAGATTGCCTTACACTCGAAATGCGCTAGACGGCGTGCGCAATATAGAAGTAGGTTGACGCTGCGGGGCACTGGGGATAAATAATGGTGATTCTGCATTGGAACTGGTAGCCCCATCGCAGTACACAACGGGCGTCGGATCGAATGACACCTGCTTAACCTGCGAGCCAGCATCATCTGGGGAGCTTGTCTCCATGCGATGCTTTTTCAGCGTGCTGCATTGGTTGAGTCGTACGATGTCAGCTTTCTCCAGAAATGAACGCATAATTGAATACATCGAGCGTACCGTGGCACTTCAGGCGGGGTGAGTGACTTGCGCTTGCCGGTAGATACCGATAGGTGTGGCTTGTCGTTGTTTCCCAAACTATTTCGTCGACGGACGAGCAAGGACGAACTGCGTTTGATCTTTGAAGTCCCCATGGATCTGTCGGGACTGGATTCTTCGGCTGATGACACAACGCTTGATTGGCTATTGAGCACATTTTCAGCGATGTTCTCTGAGCCATGTAAACCACGGGCATTCTGAGCACTGCGGGTGAGACTCAGACGCCTATCACTATCAGCCAAGTAAAGTCAGCCAATTATCAGGACCACTTCATGACTGTGCATGGCATACCCGCGCGAGTAGAGACTCCAGCGCCGTCCATTCGCTGGTTGGTCCGATGGGCTCAGTACACTGGACGACGAGAAATGCTCCTGCTGCTTTTTGAGCTCTTCCTCTTTCAGCTTGCGCTTGCACTCCTCGTGCCGGTAATCTTGCATGCGCTTCTCGTATTTTTTGCGCAGCTCCAACTCTGCTGTGAGCTTCTCCTGCAGAGCCTGCAACTGGGTGGCTTGCGTCGTAATCTGCCAAGTCAAACAATTGTAAGTCCATCTGTGCTTAGACGACTTGGTCCAACCTCACGTACCACTCCATGAAGACGCGCGATCTCCGATCGGTCATTTCGTCGTCCGTTTTCGGCCTGGAAGTGGCTTACTCGTGATGCAAACTGTAGCGTGTTGATGGTTTCCGGCACATCTGCACTGGTGGGGCTCACGTGCACGAGCATGAGCGTGTGGTTATCGTTTCCCAGTGAATCCTGCAGCAGATGCGTAAGCTTGGAGTTGCGGAATGGAATGTGCTTGTCCTTTGCCTGTAACGACGCGAGCACATCGCTGATGGCAGCCAGCGATTTGTTGATGTGTTGGGCCTCGCGTAGACGTTGTCCTGTGGTTTCGGTCTTGGAAACGCGTTCCGAGCCGGCGAGATCCACAAACACCATGCGTCCATGGTGCACTTGGCCGTTGACTCTGCTGGTACGTGCGATATCCATCAAGATCACGCTGTGGGATCGGTTGATGCTCTCGTTGCGGTTGGTGGCGTACACGGATCGATTGGCATTGCCTTGGTCGATCGCACTGAACACGTCTTGCTCCACTTCCACTGGCACGGACGTGATGTTCTTGAGGTAGACGCCGTGCTCCCCATGGCGGATCTCGACATGCGGCAGTGGCGACCCAGTTCCAGCGCCAGAGCCGCTCTGGTGGTGCGGAGCCGGTGTGGAGAAGACACTAGGCTTTGCAGTCTCCACGGGCGAGCCCAGCAGGTCGTAGATCTCTTCATTGTAGATCTCCACCATCTGCAGCGAGACGCGGAAGTCGTAGATACGCGACTGTTCCTGGATGCTCTCAAAAATCAGCCTCGTGGCGCGCGGATACACGCCCTGCTGATGGTGGTTGGCTTCGTCCGGACCCTTCATCGTGTGCGTCTTGCCTGTGCCAGTCTATGCTCGCACAAGAGTTAGTATTCGCCCAATTAAAGCCCGTCGACGGGCGCGTTTGCTCACCTGGCCATAGGCGAAGATGCAGGCGTGACGTCCGTCCACAGCCGATAGCACGAGCGGCGCGAGCTCCTTGAAGACCTGCTGCTGCGTTGACTCCCCGTGGAACACGCGCGCGAACGAGAAGCTCTTGTACAGCGATCCGTCCACGGGTGAGAACACCTGCAGGTCCTGGTGCGACTCCACGTGCACGCGCTGGTCCAGCGCCGACTCGCCGTGGCTGGATTCGCTCATCAGCAGCGGCCGCACGCGGCAGAAAACGCGGATGTTGCCTTGCAGCTCGGCGATCTTGGCCTGAGCGCGTACTCGCGCCGCGCTCTCGTGCGCCAGCGCCAGTTGCGTGGTCACATGGCGATCGTGGACGTTGGCCAGCGCGTCGACCAGCTCGGCGCCCAGCAGCCCAAAGTCGCGGCTGCAGATGCGGAAGGACAAGGTCACGTCTCTCTTGAGCGCGTACAGTGCCTGGCGCAGCGGCCGCGTGAGGCTCTGCGCACGTGCACAGCCGCCGTCCATGGTCGTCCCCATAAAGGCCGCCTGATATAAGGGCAACTCTGCCAAAGGGCCAAGTGGATCGGTTTAGACAGGGATGCGCGCCAAAATCGGAGGGTAATTTTTGATTTTGAATTTTACGAACATAACTTTGATAGGAACATGGATTACGCTTATCTATTTAACATGCCTTCAAGATACGGTATAGATTGTGGTAGGAGTATTGGATTTTAAAGGTTCAACCACATCTTTGTACCGTGTGATCTATGCATTCAGAGAGTATTATAAGAAAATACAGGATTTCCCGATTTACATTCAAGGCTTGCGGGTTGAGACTGATGGGTTTGATGACGAAATCGGCGTCACATGGGGATGGGGTAGTACGTATACTATACTGACCCCGGATACACGTGTCACGTCCATAGTACTCGTATAGACGTATAGCCGGATACCGATCCAAATGATGGTGAACGGGTTCTTTTTTATACGGAAAGCAGTGCATCACCGGAGGAGAGAGCTCCTCGCGGCACCGGGCAGCCGGATTGGGGGGGAGAGAGAATTTCGGGCTCATTGGGCATGCCATTCCGCAACGAGGACCCCAGTTGGCGCGCTCTGCTCCTGCTCACTGCCACCGCCTGCACGCTCACGGCCGCCAGTGTCTTTTTGTACGTCGCGAACTCGGTGCTTCACGCCCCGCCCCGCCGCCGCCAGCAACAACAACCTGAAGCCACAGCTCCCAAAGAGCTACTCGAAGAGAAAGCCTACAAACCAAGGACCATGGTCAACGACAAAGGTACGGGGACTCACTGCTGCTGCTGTTGGCCCCTCTCCTGACATAACGTGTATTTGCAGTGATTTACCTGAACAACGCTGACGCGTGCTACGACTTTGTCGTGGGCAAGAACGACTCGGACGAGTTCGAGGACGCCAAGCATGTGGCCAGCGTGATCTGCGCCGGATGGTACGTGGCTGCCTGGAGGTATGCATTGCATCTCGCTCATGAGCGGATGCCTGCGTTGAACAGGGAGAACGCCAAGGCGGACGACATCTCGGTCAAGATCGTGTGCGGCGGCATCACGAACCGCTTGTACCGCCTCACGTGGGAAGACAAGGTAAATGCGCAATAATGGCCCATCACCTTCAAATCCCTCGGAAGCTCATCCTTTTCTCTCTCCAGTCTGTACTCGTGCGTCTCTATGGCGACAACACCGAGGCGTTTATCGACCGCGCCATTGAGAACAGTACGTGGCATCTAGTTGATGCGCATCTCTACGATCGCACAATGCTAACTGACTCTACGTCCTGAACCACACAGAACTCTTCGCCTTACTCTCGGAACAAGGCTTCGCGCCCACGTACTATGGCCGCTTCACGAACGGCCGCATTGAGGGCTGGCTCGACGCACGACCTTTGGAACCGGAGGAAATGGGCCAGGTACGGACGGATGTAATCATCCCACTCTGATGACGCGCAGCTGCCTGCGCCCACCTCACTGACTTACTAACTCCCCTTGCCTGTCCTCCTCCTCTGTTAGACGAGCCCCGTGGACTTTTTGGGCATGATCGGCAAGGAGCTCGGTATCATGCACGTGATGCAGATCAAGGGCGACCGCTCGTCTGTGCTCTGGCCGGTACGAACGACCCCGCTTTGCATTGCTAATGATTGCATTGCTCATGAAACTCATTCGCATTGGCATGCAATTCCTGCAGAAAGTGGACCAGTTCGAGACGCTCGCGTTCGCCACCAAGCTGACGGATCCCCTCAAGCTGGCGTCGCTCGAGAAGCTCAACCTGCCGCGTCTGCACGAGAAGCTGCTGTGGCTCAAGTCCGTGCTGCCCTCGTCGGCCAACAACAACGGCAAGGACCTCATTGACGCCATGGACGCGGATGCCATCACCAAGCAGGCGTTCGCGTTCGCCTTTGACGTGGTGTTCTGCCACAATGACGCGCTGAGCGGCAACATCCTGCACAATGACAAGTGGGACCGCGTGCAGATCATCGACTACGAGTACGGCGGCTACAACTTCCGCGCGTTCGACTTTGCCAACCATTTCTGCGAGAACTGCGGCTTTGATCTGGACCTGGAGCTGTACCCGGGCCCGGAGCAGCAGTTTGCGTTCTTCAAGGCCTATATGACAAAGGCCGCGCCGGAGCTGCTGGCCGATTTGGAGGCCAAGAAGGCCTCCAAGGCGTTCTTCCACGCGTTGTACGACGCCGTGAACCGCTTCGCGCTGGCATCGCATGTGTTCTGGGGCTACTGGGCCGTCGTGCAGGCCGGCCACTCCAAGATCGACTTTGACTTCATGGAGTACGCGCACAAGCGCTTTGCCGCCTTTGACCAGCAGAAGAATTACTTTTTCCACCTGCCGTCGGACCAGTAGAGGCCTGAAGTAAGCAAGAGTTGTGTGTAGGTAGAAGACCGGTCCAGTGTGAATGGGAAAAATCAATGTTTCGACTGCTCCATCCATTCGTATGTCCTTGTGTATGCATCTGGATACCTACATCTCGTCAAAACTCGGCCTTTTCATTCACTCCCCGCTATCGTACAACACGCATCTGTGTGCCCAACTGGTATCATCATAGCTTGGTCTCTTTCCCTAACGCTTGCGCTTGACATCGCTCGAGTTTTCCAGGCTCATGTCGAACGCGGGCAGGTTCTCCAGGGACGTGGACTCGCTCGTCTTGTTGAAATACCGGTGGATCACGACCTGGGCCTTGTCCGGCAACGTCAGCTGCAGCTCCACGTGCATGCGACCCTTGTCGTCCAGCGTGCGGATGTCCGTGAGCAGCCCGCGGTAGCCCGAGAGCTGCGTAAGCGTCGTGATCTTGGCCGGCTCGCCCGTGATCTTGATGATGTTGTTGCGCACGTTGACCTCCTGGCCAAACTTGAGCGTCTTGGTCTCCGTGAAGATGCGCGTGCGGCGCGTGATGACGAACTCCCCGGGCGTCTGGTTGATGATCACCATCAGATCCAGCTTGTCCGCCGCCTGCCGTGCGATCAGTGGAAGTCCCTACAATGTACAAGAGTGTGGATTCAGCATGAGGCATACGTCCCTATCAATAGCATTGCATGACGCACCATGGCCTCGAGGTAGTCGTTGGTCGAGTCCGAGTCCTCGCGATCGAGCGACCATCGTCCCGAGAGGTGGAGAGCGCCAGCGCCGGCCATGTTAGGGGACACATTCGAGGGCACAGCTGCAGCAGCAGCAGCGGTGGCGGCCGCGACAGCAGCCGCATTTGGGATCGGCACAGCGTTGCTTGTAGGCACGCCCGTGGGTAGCGCAGGCTTGAAGGCGCTGCGCACGTGGTTCAGGTTCATCTGCTGCTGCGCTTGTTGCTGCGCGACTGCGGCCGCTGCGGCCGCGGCCATGGCGTTGCTGCTGGCCACGGCGGCAGCGTTCATGGGCGCGGGCGGGGCCATGGAGGGAGCCGCAGAGACCACGCGCGAGGGGATGGTGTTGCCCACAACGCTCGTGGCGTTGGCCGCATGCAGGTTGGACGTGGCGTTCTTCATGACTCGCTCTTCCTTCCGCCGATGATGGGGATGATGGCGGGACCGGCCACTGGCGCCAAGAGCCTGGGACGACCTTCGTGCGACATCCCACTCACGCTACCTCCGGACCAGAAATAAGTCAGTGCGCGTATTCGAACGGCAACTTCAACGCATGCGGACGACTGCGACATGGAGACCGTACGAAGCGTGGGCGCCAAGAGAGCGACGATGAAGCATATGCTGGACAGGCAGTCGCTTGGTGGTGTGGGCATGCAGCCTCCGCGCCGCCTCGCGCCGGTCTCGCAGCGTGAAGGTGCGATGGTGAGCGAGTATGAACCGCTAACGTCAATGGGTAGACGATTTGTGCCCGAGAGCACGCCGCCAACGAGACGCGTGGCTTTGGTGAAGCCTCTCAAGCGAGATGGCTCAGGGATCATGATGACGACGAAGCTTGAAGAGCGCTCTGTGGATCCCTTGCTGCAGCGCTTGGAAGAGCAGGCTAAGACGAACCAGCGAACGCGACGTGAACCCAGTGGATATCATTATGGCAACAACAACAACGCAGAGGACTCAAACGAAGATGTTACCGTGCATAGCGCAAAATCCGATTTCCCAGAGAAGCTGTCTGCACACGCATCGTCGCAGTTGAGAAAGGTGAAAAAGCTTCGATATGCAGCTACGCCAATGACGACGGAGTGGAAGTCGAGTATTGTAGAACCAGTGAATGCGGTGGTTCAGGATACGGTAGGTATGCATGGCACGACCCTAGCAAGATATCGTCGGCTTGTTGGAATGGTTGCGCGCAAGTGTGTTATGTCTGTAAAAAGATCAGCGGCCCAGCAGGTTGTGCACCTGCGACTTTGTGAACGTTCTGCTCGGATAATCCAATTTGAAGTCAGTTGCTTTCTTCGTCGACGAGCTCGAGAGCGGAGTGCCAAGGCGTTGCAACGAGTTTGGAGAAGGCACGTCGCCCGGCAAGGCTATGTTAAAATGATGACCGCAAACAAAGCGAAAGTGGAAGAGCTGGCTCAACGACGAAGAGTTCTGGCATGTCGTTGTATTGAAAGGTGGATGCGAATGCATTTCGACCGTCAAAGAAAGATGAAACGGATCAACAGAGCAGTCACAGTCTGGATTCACGAACGAGGGCGGAAAAAAGCGGAATTTCTGCTCACCGATGCGAGCAGCATCGATATGGTTCCTGCCAGTTGGGAAGATGATCTACATGCACTTCAATCATCTCAGTTCCCACGTGTAGCCCATTTACATGGAAATAACGGTGATGGCTTGCCTCATGATAATATTTCGTGCGAACAAGCGGCAGAAGTGCAGGAAATGATTAGAGATGTTGCCAAGGAAGCGATGAGTGACGAAAGCCAGCATGCAAGTGTGGATTTTTGTGAACTCGTCAATTTATGCGAGGAAAAAAACGAGCAACAGTTTTGCCAACACGAGTGTAGCATCAGTTCAAAGAACATGGCTGCGATTGATCCTATGCTGGCTCTAGTCGATGCAACAACTTTATCAGACAAGATGGATTGTTTGGACAAAAAGACGGATGAAGCGAATATGATTGCATGCGGATTCCCTGACGAAAAAATGGATTTGGTTGACATTCTAGTCGCCACTTCCAGATTTGATTATCATCAGGATCAGAGTTTCAAAAGTCTTGATGTGGTTGAGGACAAGGTTACCCTCGCTTCTGGTGTTGATTCACGCGTTTTTCTCAGCGAAATATTCGCGAACGCTCTTGTTCCTGCTGATCTCCATCATGCCGATCGCACTCATGAATGGCGATTAGTTTTCAGCATTCTTCAAGAACACTACATCCAAAGTCACAAGCGCAAAAAGACAGCAGCGATTAAGCTGCAAGGTCTATTTCGTAGGCTCAACGCTACAAAACTCGTTGAAAGAATACGCGAGCGTGCGATCCAGTCTCTCGAAGCAGAATTGAAAGCACATTTGCTCAGTACTCAACAAACGGATTGCCCAATCACTCCATGGGGCTCATCTCTTGGAGATATGGAGAATGGATATGAAATGCGACTCAATAACTCCACTCTCGAGCCCTACAGGCATCCCTATTTACCGACTCAAAACGGACAAACTCCACCTGGCGTAAGTATTGACAGGGAACCTGGTGAAAGGCAAGCACTTTGGACTTGGAGTTGGAAGACCGAGACGTGGGAGAGTTTGCTCATGCGAAAGACAGCGCGATAGCACGGAGATGGAGACATCGCCAACGGAGTTTCTACTTTATATTTATGCGCCGTAGTAATAATGCGTGGACATGTGGGCCAGGTTCGCACGGCCGCCAAACATCATATGCAGCAGTAACGACGAGATGAAGATCGCGCCCACGAGCACGAGAGGGAAGAGGAAGCGTTCCGTTCGCTGGAGAAACGGGAGAGCTACGGGAGCGTGAAGAAAAAAGGCAATTTAGCAATCTGTCGGCCGCTACACCAACACGCAGAGTCCACGTACCCATGTATCCGAGGAATGTCAAGTACGTATAGAAGCCCCAGCCGAGAGCATACAACAGATTCGCAAGAGCGAGCGCCAGGAACGAATCGGATGCCAGCACTGGAGCGAGCAAAAACTGGTTCGGGATAGACATCGTAAGTGATAACTAGGTCAAGTATGCGCTATGCACAATCAATCACTCGTACCTGGAGCACGTAGAGGAACAGGAAGAGAACGAAGAACGAGTTGCAATGGATGTCGAATGCGAATTGCCACTCCACGCGCTGCTCAACGAAGAACGTATCGCCTTGGCTGTGTTCAAGTGATTACACCCATTAGACACCACATGCCACAAGCGACGAAGGGATCCCATCAGCTTACCTTCCACGGATCCGTAAGTGATGGTTGGCTATCCACCTGCATGACCACGCAAAGACTGTTATATCCCACGCTCAAGAGCTGCGGGGAAGAGAACGCGACGCACCAACAAGCAGTGGCGATGAGGAGCCCAAAGCCCAGCCATTCGACCACCACGGCGTGAAAGATGAGCGACAGGTACGACGAGAAGTGATTGACTCGGAACGCCACAGCCCACGCTACGGTTGCAACCTGGTTCACCAAACGCTCCATATCAGCAGATCATTATCACGCAGCATTTCTGGCTCTTCGTACCAGCAGGAACAGCAGCTGGATGACCGCGAACGCCGGATCATCGCGCGCCCAGCGATTCTTGGTCTGCTTGCGGTAGTACGCGCTCTTGTAGACCTTGGACGGCTGCACGCAGAGCGTGACCATCTGATAGAACGTGGCATCCAGGTCCATTTGCCGGTAATCCACGATGCGCGCGAGGTACTCGGGCAACGCCGAACACGTGCGGAAGACCTGGCTGGCGCGACTGCTCCCCTTGCGCGCGGACTTCTTGCGCGAGTCGCGTCTGGCGCCAGCGTCGCCGCGCTCCACCTGCAGACTCTCCTCGTGGGACAACGGCAGCAGCATCTTGATTCGGTATGTACGCGTGGCTTACTGAGTCGCCTACAAGAACAGCGCTCTAATCAGTGATGTACAGTACATCTGTCTGATCAGCTCGGCTCGGCTCGAAACGGGTGTGAGTTATTTAACTGCAATGTACGAAGTTATTAACTTTTCACGACCTTTGGGAGTTTTCGGCTGCGGGAGGTCAGACATTGGGATCGGATCTGAACTCAAGTCACCATTGCTGTCGTCAGTTTGCGCGTCATCATTGCGATCCTGTTGTTGCCCAAAATTGGCTCTAGCGTAATCAAGAATTAGTTTTGAGGTCATGAGTCGCACTGGATCCGGTCATTTCTTCTGCAGAACCTGATCGAACGCTGTAGTGCTGCTGTGCCTTTTCGCTGGAAAGCGGAACAAGATGAAGCTCGAAGAGGTCCGAGCGCCACTGCAAGTCGAACGGGAGTCCATGCATCTGGGACAATCGGATGCGGTCGGTCATCTCGAGCGAGCCACACAATATCATCGTATTGGCATTCGAGAGGGCTCAATGCGATTGCCTCCGTCACAACTTCAAAGAAAGACGAGCCATGGTGATCGCGTTCGGATGCTACATGAAGATATCCAGCTGCTTCACGTGAAAGTCGAGGAGCTGCGATACAATCGATCGCTGAAGGAATCACTCGACCGACTGCTAGGCGCATCAGGGCCTCCTTCATGCGCTGGTCAGTGGAAGAAAATTGCTTCATCAGAGAAATACGCTCAAGGACTAGCTCAAGCACAAAACTTGCATTTGCGGCAGCGGCTTTCGAGAAATGTGAAATACCTTCAGAGGGTGAAAAAGCTTTTACTGCAGAGACAGGTTGTGGAACTAACTGTGCGTATGCCGCCTATATGTTGTGCTGACCGAGACCACGTTTACTATGAACTCAAGAACCGCTTGAACTCCCGCCAAGGCAAAATCGACGTGCTTTTGCAGCAATACGAGGATGCTATCAGTATATGCAAACCGGATTACAATGCGTTCGACGTCAACGCTGGTGGACCTGTAACGGAAACCAAGTTGTCTACGCTCAAGCCGTTTGATGTATCGACTATCAACGACGCGATATGGCGATATACTCGTCAGTCAGCACAGACATACCGCACGGGAACTGACGTCGTAAGTACCAGCGATTTATGAGAATATTCTGTCTTGGTACAACAATATTGACAATTTATTTTTGCGTATCCAAGTTTTTCAGTGGAATCGCCATGCGAACGACCGATTTGCCGTCAGATTTGAGAGCCCAATTTGCGCTTGAGAGTGAGGAAGCTGACAGAACGTTTCGAACATGGTGTCTACTCAGAAGATTTGTGCTTCAAAACCAGCTTGTGCTTATGTGGGAGACATTGCGAGAATTTGAGCACGAGCGCGTTCAACCGCCATTCATAGCTCACGAGAGCGGCTGGGCTGTGATCAAATCGCTCGAAGAATTCGACCACCGCGTAAGTCTAACCTACTCTACAGTATCACTTGAAATCCTGCCGCAACATCGACAAACAAGTATCCAGCGCATTATAAGAGCGTGTGGCGCAGCGCACGAACGCGTGATGGAAAACCTGATGATGGATTCCATGCGGCAGCGCTGATGATTCCAGTGTTGAAGTCATCGAATGTTTCTTGTGTGGATGATGGCGAGCGAAAGCTTTTGCTGATACGAGCTCTGGCAGCGCGAACCTGATGTCAACGAACAGGAATGTGATCCCAACTTTGAATGACAATGCAAATATTACCTTAACTATTATGTTCGGACTTCCATTTTATGGTGTAAAATACGCCTAGTACATGTATGGGTAGTCCAAGTTTTGGTTCGTGGCTGATCATAGGTGTTGTTTTCGGCTCAATGTTCCCCGGGGTATAATCAGATTTTCATATAGTGTGGATTTGGGAGCTGTAGCGGCTGTCACTTGCCGTAAATGGGAGCGGATCGATCCTGCAATGTGCTGGAAGCTTGTAAGCGCTGGCGGTGGAGTATTCTCCTGAATTCCCAACTTTGAATGGCATTAAGTCATGCTTCCCAATCCTCAAGTTATTCCAGAGGACTTAAACGCAACAAGAAAACTCCAAGATTGATGATGAATAATTGTACATAAGCATAAATTACAGTTGCATTGAAAATGCATTGGCGTGCGCTGCTACCGACGGAACGAAGCCCTGGAGTGTGCGCAGCTGGGCATAAAACTCCTCGAGCGACAGGTTGTTGCCTGCAACGCGCACACACTTGGGCAGCATGGCCATCCGAGGAAGAGGTCTCATGGCC
>JAADVQ010000116.1:0-29341 GCA_023335835.1 Elongisporangium senticosum | reverse complement strand
TACTCGACCAACACGCAGGAGCTCACGACCAATGCGGATGACACGATCTTCGCGGAGGAGGTGGCATCGGACTTTGATCCGGTGTTTGAGTACGTGCTGCTGGGCGACTCGGTCTCGGACGGCATTTTCGCGTGGGTCTCTGTGGGCGTGGACATGACGATTTCGGAGACTCTGACTGGCGCTGCGACGCTGACGGCTGACGGTGGTGTCCAGGCTGAGACTTCCACCACGACTGGTGGCGGCGGTGGCGGCAGTGGCATGGGAGGCGGTTTCGGCGGCAGCGGCATGGGCTCTGGCCAGGCCGGCGGCTTTGTTGGAAGCGGTTCGGGTTTCCCTGGATCGGTCGAAGGTTCTTTCGGCTCTGTTGAAGGCGAAGCTTCGGATGAAGCGTCTGCTGCTTTGGACTCCGCTACGATGACCTCCACCTCCGCCAAGTGCAGCACCCGAGCCTAGGCGAGAGTTGTTTGTTCTCAGTGGATCGATCCTCCGTACCCTGAATAAAAGAGACCTTGTTTTGGAATTGAATATGGCTACACTTCTTTTTCCCTTGTATAGAGGCGAGTGAACCCGCGACTGGCTCCATCGTCACCAAAATGGTCATGAGAACGATCTACGCGTAGGTCTTTAAAGTGTTTGCCCCTTTTGCCGACTGACGCATGTGCTGGCGAGTCCGATCCGCAGCAGATGACGCAGGCGTCGCTTCAAGCTTTGGGTTGCGGCCACTCGCGTGCGTGGCCATGAGACGTGTTTGTGGGTGCCGCAGTGGAGAGGAGTCTGGCTGCGCATGGGTCACTGAGGCTCAATGCGTTGTCGATATCAGATCAGCGCGCATCCCACAGAGAAAAAGGAGATTCAAGTGTGGAAAGATCGGCTTCCAGGTGCAAGCACTGGAGGAGAAGGGGGTGGCCTGTCTTTCTTTAAAGAACTAGTGCTCCATAAAGGAGCGAGAGTTCAAAATGGCCACCGTTGGTCATGAGGCTTTCGATAAAGAAGAACAATGCGCTGGGTTTCTCTGATCTCTCGTGGCTCGAATGGCCTAATCTTGGGAACGCTCAGTGAGTCGAGTTCACTCGCTCTTTCCTCCGACTAGTCGCCCAGTCACTCAGCACGTGTGACGGCTGTCTGTCCAGCACGTTCTCCGATCAGTTTCGTGGGAAATCGCAGGCATTTGGACCTCTGCCTGACTCTCTCTGGCATCTGAAACGGGGACTCACTTGCCACTGGCGCCGCATCCACCACGACGACCAACCGACCAACCGCCTTCCTTCGGATTTTTCCTTCGACTATCGAACCTTTCTCTGTCGTGTTCCCATCTGGATGGGTTCATTCATATCCCGGCCGACTTGCACGCCCGCCCTCGAACAATAGCGCTGGCGAAGAACCACGTGGAGACTGGCACAAGGACCTGCTCGGCTCTCTCACAAGTCCATTTGCGCCATGGCTCCCAACAGCAGCAGTTTGTACGAGCCCACGTCCTTCTCCGTCATGCCTCTCAACCCCAAGCGCAATATCTGCCCCGAGCAGAAGCTTATCATGCTGGGCGGCTCTGGCGTAGGGAAGACCAGTCTGCTTCAGCGGATGACGCTCGACTCGTTCTTAGCCGGACGCACACAGCCCACGCTCACGGGCGACTTCCTGGTCAAGATGTTGCAGCTGGACGACCGCGCGCCAATCAAGATGCAACTCTGGGACACAGCGGGCCAGGAAGCGCACGGCACGGGCCTACTGCCCAACGCCTACTTCCGCCGAGCCCATGGCGCATTGCTGGTCTACGCCGTAAGCGACCGGTCCAGCTTTGAACAACTCTCGGTCTGGGCCAAGCAACTGGTGGCGTTCCATGGAGACACCCTGTTCGCGCTCACGCTGGTGGCCAACAAGAGCGATCTTCCTGCTGCCAGTCACCAGGTCTCAAGAGCCGAAGGGGAGATGCTGGCCCAGGCGCTGCACGCAGACTTCTTCGAATGCTCGGCCAAGAGCGCGCAAAACGTGCTGCTGTCGCTGAGTTCCACGGCCCGTCGCATCTGCCAGCAGACTACCTGGACGACTCCAGTACTGGTGTCAAAGCCACCAGCCATCGCTCCAGTTGCTCCGGTTGCTGAGCCACTGGCTGTAGCCAAACCACCACCTCCTGTGGTCAAGATCCCATCCTCCTCATGTAGCCATGTGGCAGACAAGTGCTCGGTGCTCAGTCCATCCGTCCGCTTTTCAAGCAGATCCAGTGGCCAGTGGGAGTGGCTGCCTCTGCTGCGCATGCACCCGAAAGAGGCGGTGTTACTGCTGGGCTCTGGGGCATTGCTGCTGGCCTGCTCCTCGCTTCTTCTGCTGCTGGAGGACTCGCGCATTGTCGCATGGTAATCAGATGGCGGTTGCGGGGGAACTGCCCACCCTCAAAGAGCAACCACAGGGGTTTTGGCTGTGGTATATTGTATTGCTGATGTTATAAGGCGCCTATTTTCTATTAAAAAAAAGAAATCCTGTTGATAATGTACTGTTCATTTCGTGTTTTTTGTTGCAAAAACAAGAAATGCACACAGAATACAGGTAAAACGGAGCAAAAACAGCTAAAAACAGGCTTATAATTTTAAAAATCCCAGGTCACCTGTAAACAAACGATACATTCCCAGAAGGAAAAAAAGGCAGAGCAGCATGTCATCCCTCCCCATGAGACCATGACAAGGTTAGGCAACAGCTTAGGCCGTCAGCTTGGCGCCGAGGTATGGCACGTGGCCGACCAGGTACGTGGTGGCGCCCTTGACGGTACCGAAGGCGGCCGAGGACACGCTCACGACTTGCTTCGTCGTGTAGTCCTTCACGCCCACAACCGTGCCGACGGCGGCCGACGTGACGTGGGCCACACCGTTGTACGTGGAGCTGGCGACGCCCGAGATGGTGTCCACCGACTTCTTGGCCACGATGCTCGTGGTCTCCACGGCGTCGTCCTTCTTCTTGAGCACGTACTGCTGGCTCTCGTGCAGCTTGGTAAGCACCACAGACAGCGTGTAGTCCACCTTCTCGTCGAGCGAGTCCAGGCCGGGTGCCACGAGGCTCGTGTCCAGGTCGTGCAGCGACTTGCCGCTCACCTTGGTCAGCACCGTGTTCACCGTGTTCTCGCCGAAGCGCGCGAAGGGCGACACCACGCGGAAACTCGTGGTGTAGTTGTACACATTCTTGCTCGTGTCGTAGTAGTACGAGGCGCGCGCGAACCACGGGCGGTGGGTCTCGACCGTCGTGCTCAGCGTGAGCTTGGGCAGCGGAATCGAAGCCACTGCCGACTCCACGGCGCCCTCCACGGTCTCGAGCAGGCTCTTGGCCTCGTCCACGGTCCAGACCGACGTGATGGACACGTGCACGGTCGTGAGCGCCGCGCCGCCGGTCTTGAGCGTGATCTTGGTCTTGGCGAAGCCCTTGAGCAGGTCGGCGATGGCCAGCTTGTTGGCCACCAGCGGCTTCTTCTTGTGGTCCGTCAACACTTCGATGCCCACTTGCTCCGTGCCCTTGACGTCCTTGAGGTTACTGTACGCGTACAAACACATCCATTGTCAGTCTCACGATTCATTGTCCGGACAAAAAAACTGGACGTACAAGCTCAGCGTCTGCTCGACTTCGTAGTCCTCGACGTCTCCACCGTAGTTAGTGCGCTGCTTCTGGTCACCGATGATGAAGCGCACACCATGGCTGTGTGCGGCAGCGGCGCCGGTGTCGTTGTTGATCACTTCGATGCTGTGCACGGTGATATCCAATTTGCCGTTGGCCATCGTGCTGGGTTGTTAGTTAATGGGGGTTGTCTTGGTCGAGTCGAAATCGAAACTGAGGATGTGGATGCGGACCAATTCTCTCTCTGCTTCTCGCGTACAATCCTACGCGTACATTCTGTACGGTAAATTCCTGGACGCGGCTGCTGACGCCGCGCGCCATTGGCGATCTGCTTGCTGGCGTGGGCTCGTCACACTTGGGCTTGCCGTCTGGACTCTGCGTGGATTGGATCGGGTAACACAGGGATCACAGATGAGAGGGAACAGAGAACCGACAGCTGGGGAACTCCGTCGCACACGCACCCGCAGTCATCAGTAAAGTTCAAAAACCTGCTATATTTGATCATGTCTCATGACTGGCCACATGATGCATTCTCACAGGAAAACCCGAATAAAAGAAAAAAAGAAGACTGGGCACACCCATTCCGGCCTCCCACCTGGACGCACGCCATCGCTTCCATCCGCTCAATCTCGTGGGGAAAAGCGTCCGGTGTCCGAAGGAGGGGCGACATCCTCCATGATGAATCTGCAGCTTACTTGTTGCATACAAAAACTCAGATTAATAAATGCGTGGTATTCGTGTGAACGATCTGCGTCACACATCTGCTTCATTCTGGACCTCACGATGAACTGGTGGACCGTGCAGTGGATGGATGGATGGTTCAACGGTCGCGATATCGCGGCTGCCCACTTTTGCATTGACTCGGTGTCATCGCGTGCCTTCTGGACTCACGCCGATGACGCCCTTTGAGGGGGAACTGAGTTGAGTATACAGTACCGCACACGTCGCAGATCTGAGACGCGCGCCTCTAAGACCGGACACGCTTTACAGACTCGACATTCACAACGGCCAAACGCGTTTGCATCGTGTTAATAGGCGAGTCATACTCCACTCGTCCCTGTAGCAGCAGCAGTTCGTTTGGATCACGCTGCCTCCAGACCCTCCAGAACATGCGAGTGGACCAGACCAGGATTGTGATCTGGCGAGAGAGCAAGAAGGGCACGACGCGGAACTCCACCAGGCTGTCTCCGACGTGGTACTTAAAAATGGTCCGGTCTCGCAGCTGCCAGCGGTTATCCGCGAGTACCTCGCATACGACGACCATGTGAGCGACTACGACGACCCACAAGAGTGCAACGGGCAGTCTAGTGAGTCGGAAGCGGATCTTGTCCTTCGTGATCGGGCATATCGTATCGCTCAGAAGCAGCCAGTGCGTCCAGAGCCAGCCAGACAGCAATCCATAGCAAGACTCCTTGTCCCAGTACACCAGGTCGCAAGCACACAAATACCCAGCGGAGATCTGGAAGCTGAGAAACAGGAAGTGGAAGCTTGACACGAGCTTTCGAAGGAGAAATTGCTGCCGGTAACAAGCAAACCACGCGTTGAACACAAACGTGCACACCAAAGTAACGTACGCAACGATCCGCTTGTCTTTATCGCTCCAAATGGACCATGGAAACAGCATAGTGAACGTACTCACTACGCCAATCACGCCAACTAGATTCATAGCCCAGATCTGCAGAGGATGCAGCTTTCGATGAGAGATCCAAGGCACCAACGTCTGTGCAGAGTCGATAGGCTCTCTACACTTGTGCGCCAGCTGCATTGAATACGTATGAACTGCGTTCCTGGTCTCAGCATCGGCATCCAATGGAGGTTTATGTGGTTGGAGCGCTGGCACCTGAAGGGGCTGGAGTTTAACTCGACACCGATATCCGCTTGATTGTATTTGGAGTCCAGAACTGTTGTGTCTCTGTAGGGCCTTGTGCATGGTGAACGCCAATCGACAAAGCAGCATCATGATCGTCCCCATGCTGTTGAGCAGCAAGTCTCGCGTAGTGAGTGCGTGATTCTGCGACGAAATCAGTTTGACGTTCTTCAAATTGTCAATCTGTCCACACAAAAGTACAATAATGACGGCGAAGAAGAACATGATCGAGCTGAGCGTGACCACAAGAATCCGTTTGGGAGACCCAAAGAGAGACTCGATGAGGAACGCGTCGATGAAGTCCAGACAGCAGGACGGAAGCACCCACACGCGGTTGTCTTGGAAGGCGCACACGAAGCACACCAACCAGATCGCGACGGACGCCGCGAGGAACCAAAAGTCGAACGTGCGCGCAAGTATCCTAGCGAAATCGTAGCGGAACAAGAGAATGACGTTGATGGTGTGGGGAATCTGGAGGGCGAACGAAATGGGCGCCAGCCACTGCCCGATGAGTGCCGGCGTAAAAAAAGCTATCGCGCGAATAGCGAACCCCGTCATGTACACCTGCAGCAGCACAGGCTGAATACGGCGCACCATACGGTCGTACAGCTTCAAGCGCTTTTCGCTGAGGAGTTTGTGCTTTAGACACAAAGACAGATCAAAGGAAGGCAGCGTCGCGATCGCAGTCATCTCATAAACGGTGGATGATCCGCTCGCAATCAAAGCAGGAGAAGGGGCACCCAGATGATTCAAGACCATGATGGAGAGGCTGCATCAGCTTTGATGTTTGGATGGCTGTGATCTATTTCGGATGTGAGATAAAATAAAACGGATCAGGACATGGTTAAAAATTCAACGTCGATAACCAAAACATCCGGCGCTAAGAAAACGCTTGAACTTGGATCTCACATCACGTGCTATTTCATTTGGTAAGCGACGCCAGTTGATTGCTCGTAATAACCACACGACGATGCCTCATATCTGGTGGCGAATCAAACTCTACAGCTCCTTGAAGAAGCAGGAGCTCGTCGTGATCATGTCGACTCCACACCCTCCAAAGCAAGCGAGTCGACCACGTTAAAATTGTCACCTGACGAGCAAACAGGAACGGCACCACACGGAATTTAACACGTTTGCTGGCGACTTGGTACTGGAAAAACGTGCGGTCTTGTAGTTCCCAGCGGTTCTGAACAAGCACCTCACACACGACAATCAGACGCACGACATCCAAGACCCATAAAATAACAACTGGCAGAGAGGTGAGTCGGAGACGGATCGCGACTCTCGTGATCGGGCAGATGGTGTCGCTTAAGAGTACCCATTGCGTCCAGAGCCATATAGCCGAAAGCCCGCGAGAGGTAGATTCGTCCCAGAACACCATGTCGCAAGCGCACAAATGAGCAGCAGATATCTGTAGCGAGAGAAACAGGTAGTGGAAACTCGAGAGGAGCTTCCGCATCAACTGTCGCTGACGGTAGCAAGATACCCACACGCAAAAAAGGGACGTGCTCGTCAACGCGACGTACGAAGATATCTCTTTAAACCCATCATGGAATATTGGAACGATCACACACAGCGAAGCCATTGAACCAATCACACCAATCATATACATAGTCCAGATCTGAGCAGGATGCAGTGTTTGTGTCGAGATCCACGGTACAAGCGTCTGGCTGGAGTCAATAGACTCTTTACACTTGTCCACCAGCTGCATCGGTAGCAGCTGCATGGTCTTGTTCACCCTGCCAGAATTGTCAAAGAGAGGTCCGTTGGGTTCGTGCGTCGGTGTCTGTTTCGGCTGCTTCGCTTGTAGCTTGATTCGGCAATGGTATCCGTTTGATTGTACACGAAATTCGGCGTGTCCATGACGATGACCTCGCACTGAATTGTACTTAGTGTACGACAATCGGCACAACAGCATCATGATAGTTCCCATACTGTTCAAGAGTAAGTCTGTCGTAGTGAGCGCGTGGTGGTGTGATGACATCAATGTCACGTGTTTCAAATCATCAATGCGTCCGATCAAGAGTGCCACAGTCACAGCGAAGAAAAATGTGATAGAACTAAGCGCAGCGATCAGAACAGATTTCGACGACTGAAATTCCGACTCGACGAGGAACGCATTAATAAAATCGAGGCAGCACGACGGCAGCACCCATATACGGCTATCTTGGAATGCGCACGAAAAGCAGACAAACCAAACACCAACGGATACAGTGAGGAACCGAAAATCAAATGTTCGGGATAAAATTCGGGCATAGCCATTGCAAAACCAGAGAACGACGTTAAGAGAGTACGGAATCTGCAGAGCAAACAGCACGGGAGCCAGCCATCTTCCGCTGCGTGCTGACCCAAAAAATACAATACCGCGCAGCAGAAATCCCAGCATATACGCTGGTAACAATCCGTGTCGAATTGGATGCACCACGTGGTTGTAAAGCTTGTGATGCTTGCCGTTGAAAAATCGGAATCTAACGGTCAATTTCGGGTCAAAGGAAGGCAGGGCTTCACACGCAGCCATTTCATATACCGTAGCTTGCTCACTTGCATACTGAGCGGGCCATATCCGATGCTTCATGGGCGAAATTGAGGGTGCATCTGCATGTAGTCTATTTATCCCTCTGGTCTATTTTCGGTCGCAATCGGATATTTTGGATTGTGCAAAGCAACTCAAATCTTTCCGCGCAAACCAGGATCGACGGAGTTGTTCACAACTGCCTTGCGGCGTTGCCTTGCGTCTTGCGGGGCATCAAACTCTAATCGCCCTTGCAAAAGGAGGAGTTCATCGCTCTCGCGCCGATTCCAGGCCCTCCAAAGCATGCGAGTGGACCACACGAGAATCGTAATTTGACGAGAAAACAAGAACGGCACCACACGGAATTCAACTTGATTACCAGCAACCTGGTACTGCAAAATAGTGCGATCTTGTAGCTGCCACCGGTTTTGGACAAGTACTTCGCACACGACGATCAGATGCATAACCTCAAAGATCCACAAGAGAGTTACGTGCAGAGAAGTAAACCGAAACCCGATCTTGTTTCTCGTGTTCGGACAAATTGTGTCGCACATGAGCACCCACTGCGTCCAGAGCCAGCTTGATAGAAACCCACGAGAAGAAGCTGCGTCCCAGTAAATCATGTCACAAGCGCACAAATGCGCTGCAGAAATCTGAGCAAACAGGAACAGGAAGTAGAAACTTGAGACGAGCTTTCGCAGCAGCTGTCGCTGTCTGTAGCAAGCAGACCACATGTAAAACACGAATGTGCATGTCAGCCCAACGTAGGCAGCTATCGATTTGGTTCTTTGATTGTAAACGAACATCGGAAGCAGCACTGACAGTGTGCTCACAAAGCCAATCACACCAATCAGATTCATAATCCAGACCAATGAAGGATGAATCAGCCAAGCCGAGACACACGGAACTAGCGTATGCGCAGAATCTAAAGGTTCTTTCCACTGGTGCGCCAACTGCATCGACAGTAGCCGAATGGTCTTGTCCATCTTGCAAAGGATATCAAATTGTAGCCCGCTGGGTTGAATCCCCAGATTCTGCTTCGCCAGTAGCGGCTGAAGTTTGATTCGGCAACGATATCCATTTGATTGCGCACGAAGCTCGGAATTTCCACTTCGACGAAGTCGGACAACATTATATGTGGTGTACGTCAACCGACAAAGCAGCATCATGATAGTCCCCATGCTGTTTAAGAGCAAGTCTCTCGTGGTGAGCGCATGGTGTTGCGATGATACCAACATCACATTCTTCAGATCGTCAATATGACCGAGCAAGAGCTCCATAGTCACTGCAATGAAAAACACGATTGAGCTGAGCGCGGCAATGAGAACGACTTGCGGCGACCGAAATAATGACTCGACCAGAAATGCGTTGACAAAATCCAGGCAGCACGATGGGAGTACCCACACGCGGCTGTCTTGGAAGGCGCACGAAAAGCAGACAAACCAAATGGCGACAGACACAGCGAGGAACCAGAAATCAAACGTTCGCGTGAGAACTAGGACGTAATCGTAGCGGAACATGAGAATGACATTGAACGTGTGCGGGATTTGTAAAACAAAAGCGATAGGAGCCAGCCATTTCCCGTCACGAGTTGATCCAAAAAACACAACTGCTCGCAGTACGAAACCCAGCATGTATGATGGCAACAGTGCATGTCTAATTGAACGCACCACTTTGTTGTATAGTTTGTGCTGCTTGCTGCTAAAGAGCCGATGTTTGATGGTAAACGTCGGGTCAAAGGAAGGCAAGGTTTCACACGCAGCCATTTCATAAACGTTGGTGAGCTCAATCGTCTGTGGGGAAGGCATTATTGGGTGGTGAATCATAGCTACAACTTCTACTGCATCAGCATCAGGTCCTCAAGTCGAGGTTTTCACAAGTGATCTATTTTCGATTGTGATCGGAATTAGTGAATACTGAACAGGAATGAACGCGCTGGAAATTTATACTCAATAAAAAATAGAAACGTTCAGATGTAGTCGGAAAAATGCCACGCGTTCTTCACGTGGATCCCGTCATTTGGAGATCATTGAATTTTAAATTGCACATTTGTTCGTCCTTACCGAACGTTATAGATATCTACTCAAATCGTATTGGTGTGCCTTGCTGAGACTTTGAACATGACGGGCCCTTGTAGCTTACATATCTCGGCTTCGTGGCGTCGCCTAAATCTGCGCCAAGTCAGGCGTGTACACGAGATCACAACGGTCATTTGACGTGTGAATAAAAAGGCAAGCATATGCAGATTGATCGTGTGGCCAGCAACTTTAGTTTAATGCATGGCGCGGACTTGTTGAAGCCAAGAAGCATGTCACATTCTCTGACGAATTGAACATCCACATCAGCGCGATAAGCGAGCTCACCACGTGCTCCAGTCCATGACCAGATTGGGCATAGTGCATCCATCCATCATTAGTACGGTATGATGAAAAGGTATTATTTGTTTTGATTTTTTAGCGTCAAAACCCATGGTCTCCATGAGAATAATGTGATCCACGGCATAAGCATACCGGTGGGATCATCGGTCACATTGAATTGCATCGAGCTCCACTTTAATGCGGTATCCATACCCACTTGATAGTCTGTACATTGCAACTTCTGGTTGCTTTGTAGCTTTATAAAGTGAATTTGCCGGGCGGCAAAGCAGGATGATGGTGGTTCACGTGCAATTGATAAGAAAATTTCTGGTGCTATGCGACTACAATGTCGAAAAAAGGAGCCCGGTTGATCCACGAAAACAAAACGCCGCAAACCACAGCACCAAAAAGGAGTGTAACTCGAAGATTTTTCTCCAGAAGTGACTCAACAACAAATGCACAAATGGAATCCAGTGCACATGACGGAAGAACCCAGATACGACTTCTTGGAACGTTATACCAAAGAAACACATTGATCAAAGTAAAAGAAAACACGAAGCGTGGCGTAGTACCATTTCGATCGTGATGACAAGCTCTAAAGCAAATGAAGTGGCCGTAACCGCACGATGAGACCAATGGAATGAATATGCTGGCAGCAACATTTTGAGAAATGTCGTCTCAGACAGTCATAGGCTTTCAGTTGTGGGGAAGATAGGATAACGCGTTTAATTGTGAACAACTACAACAACACGTTCGTAGATTGCGCTGGGTGGATGGTGGCTCGACGCATCATGGAGGTAACACGAACTGCTTTGGCAATCACTTCACTTATTTTCAGCTGGATCAATTTAGATTTTCTATGTCCACCGCACAAAATGCCAAGAGCAAGTCATCACGAGGCTCCTCAAAATGATTGTGTCCGCTGTAAATATGATGAGAACAACAACGTTTTGCTAGTGAAGCCAAACCAAGGGCTTCCCGATATTAAATGCATCGTTGATTAGATTGTGACCAATGGCATCACAACTTCGTCGGGTGAATTGAGCATCAACGCTCATCATCAAGGTCGAAGCATCATTTATCAATATAAGGAAGGCTGTAATTCTGCAACGTGTGGAGAAATGCTCGCAATAGTTGCAGCGTGGCGCCTATTTCGAGGCGATCGTGAAATTGGTGCATCAAACTCCACTATTCCATGGAGCAAAATCAACTCATCATCATCGTGGCGTGTCCAGCTTCGCCAGAGTAACTTGGTGCACCATACCAGGATTGTGATTTGCCGATTGAATACGAATGGCACAACGCGCAGTTTAATTTCCTGACCTGTGATCTGAGTTACCCATACAGCTCGATCTTGGAGATGCGAGTGGTTCCACAGCATTACTTCACTCGCGACAATCATTCCCAGGACAGCGAGTATCCATATCAAGCCAATGGAGAGGCTCATGCTGAACGCTAATTGTCGTCGCGAAAATGGGCTAAGCGTATCGAGCATCATGACACGATGCATCCAAACCCAAACGCCTAGAAACGTATAGCAGGCATCTGTGTCCCAGTATAGCACATCGCATGCACAAAGGATCGCCATTGTGATCTGTGACGACAGGAACGCGAAGTGAAAGTTTGTCACCAATTGATACAGAAGCTGTCGCTGTGCACAGCAAAAAAACCACATTGAGAACACAAGCGAACAAGAGAGCGCCACGCGTGCGAGGTAATATCGGTAATTCGCTGCAGAATGATTCCACAGTATCAGCGCAATGAACCCAGACAGCCCCCCAATCACGCCAATGCTGTAAAGCAGTCGCCGATGCCAATCTCTCAAACGGGTATTGGCTATCCATGGAACGACAGTACGTCTAACATCAAAGCTCTTGCTGTACTTGCTTGATAAACGCATAGGAATCAAAAGCGATCGCGTCTTTGTTGACGATCTTACGCTGTCGACGCCATGTCGACTTCGAATCAAGACATGATCTGGACTTCGCTGATGCTGTAATTTCACGCGACAGCGAAATGAGATGGACTGTGTGCGTGTAGAGCCTTTCCGCAGTCTTCGCAACGCAGTGTGCATGTTATAGGCCAACCGTGTGAACAGCATGAAAATCGTGAACATCGAGTAGACAATCAGATCTCTGGTTGTGAGCGTGTGATGCTGAGTTGATATCAGCACAAGGTAGTGCATTTGATCCATTTTTCCAAGCATCACATATACTATTCCGAGTCCAAGAAACCCCATAGTACTGAGCGCCGTGAAGAAAACCCGGTGGGGTACTGTGAAGAAGGATTCCATCAAGAATGCGTTGATAAAATCGAAACAACACGTAGGAAGTATCCATATTCGAGCATCCTGAAGCGCACTTGCGATGCAAATAAACCAAATGAGGACGTTTGCGAAAGTAAGCCAAATATCAAACGTTTTCACAAGGATCTTAACGTAGTCATATCGGAAGAATAGGAATGAGTTGATGATGATAGGCATCTGCAGGAAAAACGTGGACGGCGCAATGATCCTGCCGAGTGGTGCTGAAGAAAACAACGCAATTGTACGCAGAATAAACCCGATAGCGTACAGCAGCAGTAAAATGCGGCGGAATGGTCGAACGATGCTGTTGTATATCTTGATCTGCTTTGCATTGAATAAAGCATGTTTGATAGTGACTGTCGGGTTAAAACCAGGTAATACTTCACACGCGACAAGCTCATACAAGAACTCAGCATTCACCACGTCGTCCGGTGAGGAAGGTACGACAGAGACGGAGTTTATTCCAGCCATCGTATACAATGTTGGAACTGGAGCTGGGAGAGTGTTTCGTCAGCAAGTTAGATTGATATAAGCAGTCTATTTTCATGTCCAGTTATTTTAGACCCAACGACGGAGATAAATCCAGTAAAAGAGTTTCAAAGGGCACTTGAAAATATCCATGCTGGATCCCAGGCGATGCAGCCTGGTACGTTCATTTGAGTGTTGGTGCAAGATACTCAACTGCACCTTGCAAGACGATCAACTCGTTCGGGTCCCCTGGGCAAGCACAAATATCATGATCCCAAAGCCAGACATACCAACGAAATGTAACAGCCAGATCTGGATTGACCGAATATCATGTCTGGCACCCCACGGCACAATCGTAGCACTGGAGTCAATGAAGCTCGAATATTTGTGCACCAATTCCATACAAACGAGCACTTTAATACTGCTTGCACGATTCTCGTCTACCTTAGCTGGAAGATATGTAAGTGCAAAATAAGTGATGCCTGGGCCTCCGCGCAGTTGTAGTTTGATGCGGGAATGATATCCAGACGATCTTGTGCGATTGGACCCTTGATATTGACGCCTCCGCACAGCCTTGTATGAACTGTAAGTCAAACGGCAGAATATCATCATAATTGTACCCATGGCGTTCATTAAGAGGTCGTGGGTCGAGAGCGAATGCTCTTGGAAAGACAGAATGTCAAATGCTTGGACATGAGGGATCACACCCACCATCATACCCACGAAAAGTGCGCATAGGAACACAACGCTGCTGACTACAAACACGAAGACTGACCAGGGTTCCCGGAATAACGTCTCCAGCAAGAACGCATTCATAAAATCAAGACCACACGTCACGAGCACCCAAGAACGCGCGTCTTGGAAGCCGAGAGCGAAGCTTATGAATCACAAAAGCGTCATGACCAACAAAAATCGCATTTCGAAGGTATTGGCAAGAAGCTTGGCATAGTCATACTGGAAAAATAAAATAGTATCGACAATGAGTGGTATCTGAAGCACAAACGAAATGGGCCGATCGGTCGGCCGATCCGCGGAGGAACAAAGAATACTGCATAGCGAAGTACAAAGCCGACTACATACGCTGGCCAGATTATTTTCCGTAATGGACGCAGCATTCGGTTGTAAAGCTTCATCTGCTTGACGGTGAGCAACTTGTGTTTTAGCCGGACTGTCGGATCAAAAGATGGCAGCGGATCGCATGATGCGATTTTGTACAAGAGCGGGCAAGGTTGGGTGTTTGCAGGCACAACTACCGATGAGCCCAATGTCATCACAACTTCATTCGAGTTAAAATGCCTACAGCCCACTGCCAATGAAGGAAGCAGTTCCATTTCCAGTCTATTCTGAGCTGAATTAGGACACCATCTTGAAATATTCGACGGTTGGACAACCTCTAAGTCTGTGAGATGCTACGGCTCGATTGAAGAAAATGACGGCAATTCTATAGCTAATTTTGAGTCTTAGGGGGTCTGTTGGTTATTTTCCTTGATCGGTTTCAGCTTGCGAAGATATCTGCTTAGAGCCACCACAAGCGTCAATTCTAGCATCGGACAGAATGGATGTGAGTTTCGTGTACGCCGACGCCGACGGCAACAACAACTGGACAGCAATGGTGTTCAAACGATATCTTCTTAACGTTAAGATGCAAATAAATAAACGCAATGATTCTGATCATAACCAAAGGCAACACTCAAGGGATAGACTCATACCCCCAACGTCTGTACGCAAGTGGTATCTTTGACTTGATGCGTCGTCTCCAGAACTCCATGATCGCTGTCAATGATATCAACACGCTACTAACTACAGTGAATGTAGCACCGTTTAAGCACGTTTCTCCTTCTCCACAGTAAACAACGACTGCAGAGAAGACCAGGGCGAGTGCCATGAGAACCAATTCTCCACGAACGAGCCAACGAACCCATCCTGTTCTGACATGATCAAGCAGTGCCGCATCAAAATAATGATAGTTGTATGGGCAGAATAACGCACTTGCGCTTGTACTTGATGCTTGATCAGGCTCATCCGGACATTCCACCAGCACTTGAATGTCTCGATCACCTGGTTGGAAATTCTTGCGGAAGTAGTCGTCGTCGTCAAGCCTCGCGGTTTCATCCAGTATCAAGACAAGTATGATCAAAGAGTTGACAGGCTGTGCTAATGTTAGCTTTCGTATGCCTTATAGCACAAACACTAATATTGATTTAAGTTGTTCTATGCTTATGCTTTGTAACGACAAGCCAAAGCTAGATGCTGTGGATGCTGCAATAGCAGCCCGTCTTATCATTATTCCATTTCGAACTTCGTTTATAACAAAAGAGTATGTCCATGAGAATGGTTTAGAGTTTGGTAGAGATTCGAATATCTATTCAGTCAGATACTTAGCAGAAAGCTCTTTTACCGACTCGGGGACATGCTTGATTTGAAAGTTATCATGTTTGTATTGATTGAAGTACTTCAATAAACGCTCATAAGCGGCATGCAGAAACCATTTATGACATCATCATTTTCATATTTGCGATCACACTCATCAGATCCGTTTACCTCGTGGTTTGACTCTGAATGGCAGCGTTCTGATGACAAGAAGGACTATATTAGCTTGAAAGATGTGTTTGAGATCTATAAGCGCAGCTATCTGTATGAGAATCTTAACAAAGCTGACAAACGTAGCCAGAATTACAAATGGTTCATCAGTCTCATCAACACTCATCATACTCTCAAATTGTTTTACAAAGAGGTTTTAAAGCTCCCCACGAACTCTAAGGCTCGTAATGTTCTGATTGGATATAAATTAAAGGAGGAAGATAATGAAGATTAGACGTTTAAATTTTTTTTTGCACATATATTGATTATGTCGTTAATGTATGAAAGTGCTTTATAACAACTGTGAATCAAATCTATGGGGGTGCCAAAAGGCCCAAATATTGCCCCGTTTTTACATGGTTCCTAGTGAAATACCAACATAGTTCTAGTTTGCCATTTTCCACGACTTTTTACGAGATGTAGAGGGTTTATACGTTGTACAGTTTGCTGTCATTGGATAAAACTGGTAGCTAAGTGGACGAAATGGTCAGTAACAACTGATGGTCGTATCTATGTTATATTTTTTTCAGATCCTGTTTATTTTTGGGCAAGATTTGGGTCTTTTGGCACCATCGTCTTTTCCATTCTGGGGCCCTTTAGGTTCTTTATATTAATCCCTTTTTTACGTGAAAAAAATAATATAGAAATAGATAGAAAACACAAAAGACAAAAAAAACACAATTTAAACAATACAGCGCACCGCACATGCCCCGAGATAACCTGCTGCGAGACGTGTCGCACCAGCTCACGGGCAACCTGCGAGATAAGTCGCTGCAGATCATTGGCCACATCCCGTCAGTTGTGTGATTTCAGTCTTTTCTATCGGACGAGATCAACTGATGAATTGCATAATGAATTGTAGAATGAATTGCGAAATGAATTGCGCTTAGAGAAGGAATTCTGCCATTCCACAACAAGAAACACGATGGTGAAGCTGTTCTGCGCGGTCGTCGGAGTCGGGAGCGTCTTCCCTGTGGATATCGACATCAGCGAAACTGTCGGAGATCTGAAGGAGAAGATCAAGGAGAAGAAGCCCGGCTTGATATACTTTGATACAGATCTGCTGAAGCTGTATCTCGCGATCTCGCGAGGGAGGGCGACACGTGGCAGAACTCGCGAGACGAAGATATAAAGGCGCTCAAGGCGAAAAGATTTCCAGGTCGAATCAAAAATCTCATGCAAGAACACCTGCTACTGGATGAAACCGCGAGGCTTGACGACGACGACTACTTCCGCAAGAATTTCCAACCAGGTGATCGAGACATTCAAGCCTTTAGCGCTGTGTCACAATTTGACCATCACTCAGCATGGTGCGTTCTGCATGCGGCAGTCGCTTGGGTCCATCCCCATACTTCTGGTCCTCATTCAACACGTCTTCCCTACGGACAAGCGGAAGCAGCGACCACGCGAATCGAACGCGCGCCATCGCCCTGTCGTCGTCCACTCGGGCCACATGGAGCCACGCCTGCGCTGCAGATCCTGCTGGTGGTGCGGCGCTTGTCTCTGCAGCCGCCTCCATGCGTGCTCCGCCCCCAGCCAATGCCAGTACGCGCATCTGGTGCAAGGGGAACCAATGCACCGTACCGTCAGGCCCGCATAACTGCATGCCACACCGAGAGTGAATGTTTTGACTGGAACACTGTATGCCACAGACTGATGCCTGCATTGACGAGGCGACAAAAACATGGTGTGGGCTACACAGACAAGCACCACTCGTACTTAGATGAAGCACGGCAACTTCCAAGTGACGCCGAAGAGCTCATTTGGCGATCTGCGCATGGCGACAGATCCGTCCGGAGCTTGAAGAACCCAATCATGAGCCCCCTCCGCGCCCTCACAAGACTATCCAGCTCACGCGGATGGCTGGTGGGTGCCGCCCCTGCAGCTGCAGCCCTGGGCGCCTACTGCGCGCAGAGCAACGACAGCTCGCAGTGCAAGGAGCTCAAGATCATCCCGGCTGAGAAGTTCCTGTACCAGTCGCTGTCCACGGACCCCACACCCAAGGATAGCATCGAGCACGACACCAGCGCGCCCATGCACAAGCGCATGGAAGCCATGATCCTGCGTGTGCAGGACGACATCTGCGACGGCATCGAAGCTGTCGACGGCAAGAAGTTCCGTGAAGACGTTTGGGAGCGCGAAGGCCACGGCGGCGGCGGTCGCGGCCGCGTCCTTCAGGTATAATCGTGCAAGGCTAATGGTAGATTGGTCGGCGCAGGTGTACTGACTGTAATGCACCTCGTAGGACGGCAATGTGTTCGAAAAGGCCGGTGTGGGCGTTTCCATCGTGCACGGCTCGCTGCCGCCTGCTGCCATCAAGCAGATGAAGGACCGAGGCAAGGACCTGGTCGACGGACGCGCCCTTCCGTTCTACGCTTGCGGCGTCAGCCTTGTGATGCATCCACGCAACCCAATGGTGCGGGTCTTTGCAGATTGCTGACGGTCCAACACGGCTGCCTGTTTTCTAATGACCACTATCCGTGTGCCTTGCAATGTGCAGGCGCCGACGATCCACCTCAACTACCGATACTTTGAGATCGAGACCGGTGTTCTAGACGCTGAGGGCAAGCCCAAGAAGCTGGCTTGGTTCGGCGGCGGGGCTGACCTGACGCCCAGCTTCCTCTTTGAAGAGGATGCGCGTCACTTCCACGCTGTCTACAAGACGCAGCTGGACAAGCACGACCCGAAGCTGTACCCGGAGATGAAGGCGGCTTGCGACAAGTACTTCTACATCCCGCATCGCCAGGAAGGCCGCGGCATCGGCGGGTTTTTCTTCGATGATGTGGAGGAGAACCCGGAGGCCACGTTCCAGATGGTGCGCGACTGCGCCAACTCCATGCTGGACTCGTACGTCCCGATCCTCAAGCGCCGTAAGGACATGCCGTTCACGGAGAAGCAGAAGGAGTGGCAGCAGATCCGTCGCGGTCGCTACGTGGAGTTCAACGTGATGTACGATCGTGGCACCAAGTTCGGTCTCTTTACGCCTGGATCCCGCGTGGAGTCGATCCTGATGTCGCTGCCATTGACTGCCCGTTGGGAGTACATGCACTCGGTATGTTCGAATCTGTTACTCTAGTTGCAGCACCTTACTGACTCTTTGTGCTATGTGCAGCCCCTGCCCGGATCGTGGGAAGACAAGACTCTGCAGGTTCTCAAGCACCCGGTCGACTGGCTGGACGTCCCTGAGGTGGATCTCGATAAGCTCCCGACTTCGGCGATCATCGCTGAGCTGGCCCGACGAAGCGAGAAGTAATTTTCTCCCGTGAGTGTTTTTTTTGCATGTTACAACAGTAGAACCAACAAAAAGAAAGCAACGCATCATGATTGAAGTGTTTAACTGGAGTACTTCAATCGTTTCGGTGTTCCCCAAGGTTCAGTTTACTACTCTTCGCAATACCGTTGGACGAGAGCATGAAAAGCAAAATGCTGCGTGACGAGATGTGGATAACAAACCAAGTGCTTTAGGACCCATTGTGATGAAGAGGACGTCAAGATCGGAGGCTCCGCCATCATTCGAACTGGTGTGCGCATCGGACACGGATCCATGGTTGGAGCCAGCACTGACAACAAATGACCCACACATATTTACCGTGTATACATAAATATTCAAAAAGAGGTTGGTGTGGATCAGTTGCGTTTCTGGTAGGTATTGTAACAAGGTATAATGTCCCCACCATCTCAAAAACATCATTTGAGTAAAACGTTCATCATTTGGGATTAGAACTTTAGAAGAATTAATCCCACACCGGATTGGAATTGGTCCACTCTCTTTATGTCTATAGTTCAGAAAGTCCCACACGAACTATCCTTGACATTATATTATGTCGGTCAAAGACATTCTAATTTTAGGACAGTTAGGACAACAGCATCATGCACCAGTAAAGGACATGCATGTCACGCCCTAGTATTCGTACTCGCACACGATATGCGGCTCGCTCTCGGGGCCGTTCTGCTTGGTCTTGTCGTACTTGAGCGTCACGACCTTCTTCTCCACGGCCGCGATGCGCGCAGCCTCGGAGACAGCCGTGGCCATGCGCGCCGCGTTCCAGTGGACCCGCGGCTGCGCCTTGCCGTCCAGCACGTCCACGAAGTGGTCCAGCTCCAGCAGGTACGCCTCGCGGAACCGCTCGGGGAACGAGTGCAACAGCGGGTCATCCATGATGCCGTGCGCGCCGGCCTGCACTAGCGACGTCTTCCGTGGGTTCGTGACCTGGAGCATGCCGTTCTCGCCCGCAACCTCGATTCGCTGGTCGTAGCCGTAGACAGCGCTGCGGCTGAGGTCCATGGTGCAGACCACGCCGGACTTTGGGAACTCGAGCCAGACGCTGGCCTTGTCCATGACGTTGGCGGCGCGCAGCTCGGCCGATAGGCTCGTTCCGTAGGCGTACACGCGCGTGGGGTACTCGCCGAGCAGGTTGCACACGTAGTCGATGTCGTGCACCGCGAGGTCGTGGAACGGGTCGCCGCCGGTCTTGAGGAACTCGATGGGCGGGCATGGGTGATCGCGGAACACGGTGTGGATGGACTGGATCTTGCCCACGCGGTCGTGCAGCGCGCAGGCCTGGCGCAGCTTCTCGTAGCTGGGGTCGAATCGGCGCTGGAACGAGCAGAGCAACTTCACGCGCTGGGATGCACAGAGCTCGTAGGCTGCGTCGATCTCGGGCAGCGTGGCGCCCACGGGCTTCTCGATGCCGATCGCTTTGAGACCGCCGGCCTCTTTGGCATACACGATGCAGTCTTCAATGAGCTTGCCGTGCGTGGGTGTGGGTGTGGCGATCCAGATGCCGTCTATCGCATCCAGCGCATTGCCGGCCTCTTCAACGCTGGCGAAGCACGGCGCCTTGAACTGGGTCTCCAGTGCGCTCTGCGTCTCGTACGTCAGCGTGGAGTCGATGATCGCAGCGATGGAGAGGTGCGGGTTCACCTGCATGCCCGCCAGACGGATCTGGCCCATGCGGCCGGAGCCCACGACCGCGATCTTGTAGCTCTTGGGCTCTTTAGAGGCGGCCGAGGCGAATGAGCGGCTGGGCGCCAGGCTCTGCAGCGTCTTGGGCAGTCGGGCGAGGCGCAGCATTGTGGTCGTGGCACAGCAGATGCGGGAATGACACGCGACACACAAGGTCCGCTTCGGGGTCCTGTCGCCGTTTGATTCGTGCGATCAGGATCTGATCCTTGTCATCATTGATGAATCGTGAGATCAGGATCTGCTGCCTGGTCATCATTGATGAGGTCCTAGTTTAGTGGGTGTACTTCAACTTGGAGCACAGTAATCAGGGTACGCTCGCACACTGTATGGAATGGGTTACAGTTGTTGCCTTTTGATGCGTCATCTACTTCTTCTCCTTCTCGTACTCGCTGTAGTTGCCGTCGAAGAACACGACCTTGCCGTTGTCTTCGAACGAGATGATGTGCGTGCAGATTCGGTCCAGGAACCAGCGGTCGTGGGAGATCACCATGGACACGCCCGTGAAGTCCGACAGCGCCGCCTCAAGCGAGCGCAGCGTATCCACGTCCAGATCGTTCGTGGGTTCATCCAGCATGATGACGTTATGGCCGCCCAGCAGCATTTTGGCCAGGTGCACGCGGTTGCGCTCTCCGCCACTCAGGCTCGCGACCTTCTTTTCCTGCATCGATCCGCGCAGGTTGAACGTCGCAATGTACGCTCGGGTGTTAATGCGATCGTTGCCAACCTCGACAAACTCGTTATCGCCCGAGATCTCTTCATACACCGAGTTGCGCGTGCTCAACTCGTCGCGGCTCTGGCTCACAAAGCCCATGGTCACGGTCTTGCCAATCTCGACTTCACCAGAATCCGGTGCTTCTTGGCCAGAAATGATCTTGAACAGCGTACTCTTGCCCGTTCCGTTGCCGCCGACGATGCCTACGATCGCGTGCGGAGGGATCTCGAACGAGAGGTTCTCGAACAGCACGCGGCCGTCATCTAGCGTCTTCTTAAGGTTTTTCACCTTGAGCACGTTGTTGCCGAGACGAGGACCCGTAGGGATCACGATCTGGCCTTCTTCCAGACGAGATGACGCTCGGAATCCGCTGCTTTCCATGTCCTGGAGCTTCTTGAGACGCGCCTTGTTGCCCTTCTTACTGCCCTGGTGCGAGCGCGACCACTCGATTTCCGAGGCAATCTGCTTGGCACGCACGGCGTCCGACTTGCGCTGCATGTTGAAGCGGTTCTTGCGCTGCTGGAGCCACTTGGTGTAGTTGCCTTCGTACGCGTACGTCTCACCTCGGTCCAGCTCCAGCACCCAGCCGGCGACATTGTCCAGGAAGTAGCGGTCGTGCGTGATCGATAGCACCGTGCCGCGATAGCTCTGCAGAAAGGTCTCGAGCCAGGCCACCGACTCGGCGTCCAAGTGGTTTGTAGGTTCATCCAGTAGTAGCATGTCGGGCTTCTCGAGCAGCAGTCTGCAGAGAGCGACACGACGGCGCTCGCCACCGGAGAGCACAGTCACGTCGGCATCGCGTGGAGGCACACGCAGAGCGTGCATGGCCTTCTCGACTTCGTGCGACAGATCCCAACAGCCCAGATGCTCGATCTGGTCCTGCAATTCGGCCTGCTCCGTCAGCAGCGCATCGAAGTCGGCGTCCGGCTCGCCCATGGCCATGGACACTTCGTCGAAACGACGCAGCAGATCTTGGCTCACCTTGAGGCCGTCCATGATGTTCTCGTACACGTTCTTGCTCGGGTCGAGGTACGGCTCCTGCTGCAGGTAGCCGATGTGCACGCCGTCCTTGACCCAGCGCTCGCCGTCGTGGTCCTTGCGGTCGCCCGCGATAACCTTCATGAGCGTGGACTTGCCGCTACCATTGGAGCCTAGGATGCCGATCTTGGCGCCGCGCAGGAAGCCTAGACTCACGCGCTCGAACAGCTTCTTGCCGCCCTGGATGGTCACGCCCACGTCCTTGAGATGGCACACGAAGTCTCCCGGCACGCCGCCGCCCGTGTTGGATCCTCCGCTGCTGTTGTCCTTGGACGCCGGAGCAGCGAACCAGCGCTGCAGCGCAGGCCCCACGCGACGCGGACGGCCAGCGAACACTGCGGTGCTTGACGGAGCTCCTCGACGCAGCATGTTGATCGGTTTGCGTGGTGGGCAGCCGCAGATAACGAAAACCTATACATGATCGGTATAAAACCGGTATACAGTAGAAGTCCGCCGCTGTCATCGTAACGGAAACCACGATTGATCATCATCAGGCTCTGCTGCTATGCCTATCGCTGGCCAGCTTTCGGCACTCGAGCTCAAGGAAGTCACGCAAAAGTTGAAAGCTGCCGTAGATGCGCTTCACAGCGGAAAGAATGATCCGCAAGTCATCTACACCAGTCTTGTCTGCTTGTACGATGTTCTACAGGTGCATGATGCATATCAAGAGGCCCTTGTGGATCGTACGCTGTTGACGCCTACGACCAACGTGTCCTTGATACAAACGCTGATGCAGCAGCATGTCCACCACGAAGAAATCCAGTGGGTTTTCTGCCGTGTTCTGTCGCTGGCCTGTCATGCTTCGTTTCGTTTCCAGTGCGAAGCAGGCAAGATCGGACTCTGGATGCAACTACATACGATTCGCGCAGCACATTCCTTGTCACTTCGCATCCTGGAGACTTCGCTGGATGCGTATCATGCGCTACTGGTCGGCAACGAGTTCCACGTGCACAAGGCAAGGCCTGTGGTGCTGCTAATCGAGGAAATGCTGGACACGATCGACCGTTTTCGCTCGTTCTCGTCTTCAACAGCTCAAGTAGTGAATCCAACGATGATAGCAAAGGCGCTTCGAGTATCATGCGTAGTGTACGCTTCGCCTCGTCTGGTGCCACTGCTGGAAGAGCATAGTACGCACTACATCCAAGAAATCGTTGATCGAATGCTGCTTACTGTCGACATGCTCACGAAGGAATCCGCTTTCGCAACTCGCGTGTGGCTCCAGTTGTGTCTTCAACTTGTAAAATCGCATCATGAAGTCACGCAGCAACTTCTTGGCTCACATACTCAAAGCGACGGACAATGGGTTCAATGCATTCCGGTTCGATGGGGCAATGACGCGTCGATCATGCTCGACTATTTCATGATTATGACGTATGTCTTTGCACTTCCAGCACACTTTAGAGACGTGCTGGTGTTTGATCCAGAGCCTCTTCTTCCGATTTTCTTCGACTTGATCACGAAATACCAAGATAAACGAAAAGACGAGCGTGACAAAAGCGGTCATGCAACTTCCGATATGCTGGTGCTGGGGATCTTTCGCTTAATGCGACAATGGAGCATGAACGCTGCCACTCGGAATCATCTTACCAAGGAGCGCAACACTCGCTCTAAGCTGAGTTCTTGGCTCATCACCACGATCGAGCAGCTGAAAATATCAACCAACACGCCCACAGACCAACAACTGCTTTTGGAATTGCTCCTCACGGTACAAAACTTCGGGTCTGTACCAGCGTTTCACTCCGCACTGACTACATCCAGTAAACTCCTTGGCCTTCTTCAGCAAATCCAGAATCCCAAACGAGCGTGTGCCGCGGCCAAACGCACCTTATCGACAACAACAGCACAAACCCATCCAACGGCGTCATCAGCGTCGATCAATATGCTTGCCAAGGACGACGACATCGAGAGTCTCGTCAGCCGTGAGCTGGCAAAAGCCGTTCATTTGCTCTCATCGCCACCGTCAGGAAGCGCCAAATCTTCGCTTTCAAGAACAAATAGTCAATCAGACAGAGTCACACACAGCGCAACTAAACTGCTTAGCAAGCGAACAATCACTTCGACAGCCATTGTTGCATCTCGGGGACGCTGACGAATCCATCTAATACATTCGCAGCGTACATTTCCACTATTTTCTATCGCTCCTTACCATAAAATACTCCAAATCAAAACCTAGGAACAACACAAATGCGCAGATCCGTGTGTACCTCATCATTGTACTGCCGCGCATACACGTGGATATCCCGTCGCGTTTGCTTGCGAAGCAACGGCACGACGAGTGTCAAAAATCCGTCTCGGATTTCAGGCAGCAGTCGTGGCAGCTCAATGCGCAACGGGAGATCTTCGGGTAGATTGCCACGCGTGGCCACGATCTGTGCAAACCACATGCGCAGAAACTGCAGCTTCTTGACATTGCGGGTCCACGACTGCAGCACGTAGAGCACTTCGTGCGAATCCAGATCGAAATGCGGCGTCGGGTGTCGCACGAGCTCTTCTTGCCATGTGTGGAAGTTGCCGTCGCCCCCGCTGCTGGAGCGTCTCATCAGCACCGGACTCGTGTCCTGGCCATTGGCCAGCATGGATGCCTGCAGATCGCCGACACTGGAGATTCTCTCAAGACTGACGATCGTCTGCGTCTGCATGACTTGGAGCTGGTCCGTGACTTCGGCCAACTGGTCCTGAAGCGCTCGAATCTCCCGCTCCTGCTCGCGAATGACCGCCATGTGCGCCTCCTGCTGCAGCTGCAGAATGAAATCGCCTTCCACTGGTTCTTGGTGGCCTTCGCTCTCAAGGCGCTTGTTTTCCTGCCGCTCCTGCTCCTGCGAGGACGTGGACGCATCGTCGTCGGATTCCTCACGAGACGCGGCGCCCGTCGCTCGACTCAGCGCGCGCTCCAGCCGCTCGACATCGCGCAGCGCTGTCCGCTTCTCCGCCTTGAGGTGGCAGATGGTCTCCTCGGCGTCCAGCAGGTGCGTTTCCAGCTGGCGAATGCGCTCTTCGGCCTGCGCCAGCTCCAGTCGGGCGGACGAAGACGCCGCCGCCACGCGCTTGGCCGCTCTCTCGTTGGTCTGTGGCTCGTCGGCGTCCTCGCTGTTCTCGTGGGCCTCCAGCTGCCGCAGCAGCGACCGTAGGTACGCGTTCTCCTCCCGCAGCTCGCGCTCCGCCTGCTGCGTCTTGAGCCCAGCGACCGTCATTCTTGCGCGCACTCAAGGGAACTCTCCCATGCAGTGAGATTGATCGGCCATGTTACTTAACTTTCTATTTACCACTTAACGGATAGAGACCTCTCCTACTGTACGTACTGACTTGAGTGAGAGCTGCTGAATATGCCGGGGGCCGTGGCGTGGCAGTGCCCGATCTGCCTGGACACGCTGGCGCAGCCCGTGCTGGCGACCTGCTGCGGTCAGAGCTTCTGCAAGGACTGTCTGGATGGCGCGCTGGCCGTGGCGGACGCCTGCCCCATGTGTCGTGAGCCGCTGCTGAGCGGCAGCCACTCAATGACGCGCAATCGCGCGCTCGAGGAGATCCTGGCGCGCCTGGCGCCGCAGGACGGCGACGACGCCAGTGACGCTGTGCTGATCACCATAGAGGCAGAAGATGATGAGGACGCCAGGGGCGTACAGAAGACCATGGGCACTGGGGCTGGGGACACGGGTCTCCTGAGGTCGGTTCGCTCCGCACTTGAGGCCACGCGCAGCCATCTCCGAAGGTCAGTTGGCTCCAGCCTCAGTACGCATAGACCGTTATCTGACGCTTGCCTTGCTGACATAGATGCCGCGTGCGCTGCGTCCGTGATATCCGCGCGCAGCAATGGCGGCATTGGTGCCGCATCCACTGGGGGACGCTGCAATGCCTCTTCTACGTGGCGCTGTTCTTCGTGCTCGTCTTCTTCCTGCGCGTGCAGGAGGAGACCTATGCCTCCCAACCAGCGCACCGATAGTACCATAACACGACTTGATGTGCATCCAAACCCCATGCTTTCTCGTGCCTGTTGGCCATTCGACTGCGTCTCCAGGGACCACAGGAATCCATAGATTGTCTAGTGGCAGACCAAGCATGCCATAGACGTGTAGTTGGACACGAAGGGCTGCATAGCCGGAATCCCACGAGTTCTTGGTCGCAACTTCAATTCGACCAAAATGACGGTCAGCTCTGATTGTCTCTGGTCTGCACGCCTTTCGACCTCACCATTGACTATCTTCTCGGGAGATTCACGACGGTCGTACGCTGGAGGGACTTCCGTGGGACTTGCCTAGTAAATCTGGCTCCAATGATGTCCATATCGAGCTCAATTCGGAGGTACTCACACTCTTGGGAATGACTGCCAATGTCCGTTACAATGAAGGGTATTTTTACATCCGACAGAAGGAAGTCAAGCGATTGAGTTGCATGCAGACTTTAGAAGCATGAATTCCATCGCAAGCCAATTCTGTGAGCGTGTGCCAGTGCTGTCTGGGCTCCTAGACTACGCCCTGCTGCCGAATAGCAGGAGCAGCACCAAACGCTCGTCGGAGCTGGTGTCTCAAGACGAAGAGATCGAGAGCGAGATCTACGTGTGCGTGGATGAGGATCTCGTATACGCGCGCTTCTTCGCCGACTTCGGTCCCTTGAATCTGGGTCAAACGATGCGCTTTTGCCAGATCATGGACGAGAAGCTGCGCAGTGGCTCACTGGTCGTGCTCTACAGCAGCGACCACCCGCACAAGCGCGCCAACGCCATGACGCTGCTGGCACTCTACCTGGTCATCCAGCACAAGCACACACCAGAAGATGCCGTGCGAGTGTTCCAGTCACTGCGTCCGCCGTTCGGCTTTCGAGACGCGGCCTGCGGGCTGTGCACGTTCTTCATCACAGTTCTGGATTGCGCCCGCGCAGTGCACAAGGTACTGTCGTTAATAGCGCCTTGATCGGCGGAGCATAGATGGAGGAGATGGCTAATGTGGAGCCATTGGTGCAGCACAGGCCATCGAGAGCTCGATCTGGAGCGCGGCGTCCTTCTCGCTCACCGCCTACGAGCATCTCGACCAGCTGCAGAACGGAGACATCAACTGGATCGTGCCAGGCAAGCTGCTGGCGTTCAGCGGCCCCCAGCGCGAACGTGTGACGCTAGACGACGGCAGGACGACGCTCTTGGCGCACGAGTACGCGCGCGTGTTCTGCCAGTTGGGGATCTCCTGCGTCGTCCGCTTCAACGAGCCGTCGTCCTACGACCGCAAGGCGTTTCTTCACGCTGGGATCCGCCACGTACGTGCGCTCGGAAGGGCCTTATGAATGATCAAAGCTGACGCTCTCGTGGAACAGATCGATCTGGAATACCCAGACGGCGGCAACCCAAGCGATGCGATTCTCCACCAGTTTCTTCGCGTAAGTCATGGTCAGCGTTTCCACAAAGCGATGAGTCCTACTGATACGCGTGTGCGTTCCCCAGACGTGCGAGCGCGAGACGGGGGCCTTGGCTGTGCACTGCAAGGCTGGCCTGGGTCGCACGGGCACGCACATTGCGGCGTATCTGATGCACAGGCATGGCTTTAGTGCCCGCGAGGCCATCGCCTGGTGCCGCATCTGCCGTCCGGGCAGCATTGTCGGAGCGCAGCAGCACTTCCTGGTCGTGAAAGAGCGCGAGCTCCGGTCATTGTCATCCACTGATCCAATCGCTAACGTTAGAGGAGCTCATAAGGGGCTCATGGAGCCACCACGAGTCAAGGCATTATCCAGTGAAGGCTCAAAGCGTGCGGCCACCAACAACTCGTTCTCGCGTCGCTTGCCCAGCGCCACCGCTGTAGGTTCCTCCGCTCGTTTGGGTCCGCATACTCGGTGCCAGCAGCCACGCCAAGTCATCCTCCGACGCAGTAGCCACAGCGGCGTGGAGCAACGGTAACAAGGCTCTTAAATCGCACGTCTCAGTTCCCCACTCTTCGTTGTCTAGGAAATTCTCTTCTTGTTTGGATAGTTCTTGAGTGCGCATTCCCATCTGGGAGTCTCGTGGCTTGAGTTCTTCAGACGATGGCTTAATCTGGTGCTGTGGGGAACAGTGCAGCTGACGTGCGTGGTGGTGGACGATGGAAGCATCTTCTTCGTGGAGATCGATCCGACGGACCTCGTGACTGACCTGAAGAAGAAGATCAAGAAGGCGAGCCGTTTGACGCGGACAAGCTCCAGCTGTTCAGAGCCAGCAAGTGCCGAGTGGCAGTCGATGGCGTTCTGCAGCAGCAGGACGATGGCTTGTGGCTGAAGCAAAGCGACGACGACGTGATGCAGTTGAAGGCGAAAGCCATCACTGGATACCTTCGCTCCTTCATGGACGATGAGAGCGAGATCTGTCCATTGTATTTCGTGCTGCAAGACGAGTTTGTCTATTTGGAAACCATTGCGGGGCAGCCTGAACGAATCCACGTGCTGGTGCGACTGCCTTCAGGCCATAGGGATACCATGTCGTCTGCGGCGCAAGTGAGAGCGCGGCGATCAGTTGTCAGGTACTTCGGAGCTTGATTTCTCCGCAACGAACTCGCACATTTATCTACTTCAAGATTACTTCGGCTGTTTCCTGCCGGACCTCGGCAAATGTGGACTGTACCGTATTCGCCATTGAAGCCTCGGCTGGTGAAGCGCCGTCGCATATCCCATGCGGTGTAGCTAATCTGCTAGTAAGTACTTGAAATGGTGCGTGCACTGTTGTTGTCTGCACGACTCATGACTACGTCATTGGATTTCTGCTCATGGGAATTACCTTCAGTAAAGGAAGAACTCTGGTTTGCAGCCAAGTAAACGATTTCATTCCGCTTCGTGTCGTTACGAGTATCCCATTCACGTCACAGTTTTCCACTCAAAACACGACTTCAAAACATCGGCTTCATCTCGTTGTTTGTGGATCAGTATGACAAGAGTGCAACTGCTGGGGACCAGAAACTCCGGTGTTTCTTCGAGACACTGGCGTGAATATGTTGT
>JAADVQ010000115.1:0-29460 GCA_023335835.1 Elongisporangium senticosum | reverse complement strand
CGTAGAAACCAAAACCGCGATCGCCACACTCGCGCCGATCCAAGAGGGGGCTTTTGCCGCTGCTAATTGAGCGATTTCCGCTCATTTTGCCCAATTTGCACGTTTTGTCGGTACATTCGCGCATTTTTTTCTTAGAGTTGCATCGTGCATCGCATTAGAGACGACATGTACATTTGGCTGCATGTTGTGCGCGAGGAATTGACTCATGGCCGACGATTCAGGCAGTATGTCGGTACTGCACCGACTCATCGCGTACTCTCTGGAGAGCCCTCTGCGCGTCGACGCTGAGTGTGGTAGCTCACTCCTGCCGTTTTGCCTGGCTCTAGCTCCCCCATTCGCTCCTTGACGTCGGAGGTTGGTGGCAGCGGTTCGCCTTTCCCTTTACGCGCAATCCCCCGCAACCAGGATAGTATGGGACTTGGGTCTGCGCTGGGATCTTGAGTTTTGTAGATCGTTGATTGATCACTGGTGCTGCTTGTGCCGTCGCAAGACGCAATCCAGCCTCTGAGCGTGCTTGGTGTGATAGAGTTATCACTAGCATACGCGACTTGGGATGCTCCTTCCACAGCTGATGCAGTTGCATACGCCTCCGCCTGCTGTCTTCTGAAAGCGACGCTCGCGTTCGGCGTGCCCTTCTCACGCGGCATCTTGTGGGCCAGAGTGAGGGGGAAACCTCTCAGCCGTTTATTGGCTGTAAAATATTTCATCATCGAGGATATCTTCGGACTGTATCTTTCTGGGCTGATTTTGTAAATAGCAGTATGTGGCCAGTATGTGGCTGGTTATATTCACATACTGGTCACATACTGTGTACTTTCTCGTGTTCTCTGGTGTGTGGCAATATTGCCCATAAAGCCTACCTATAGTGGAGGAAATGGAATTAGGTTCACCCCTGTTATGATCGATTTTGATCCAATGAAAAGCAATTGAGAGGTACTGTTTTGATCAGTAAAAGAGGAGTAAACGAGAAAGCCATTCATTTTCAAATTGGCGCAGAAACAGCGAGGTAAGACAAAATAACCAAAATACGCTAGGAAATAGCGATAAGTTCGGTGCAGCTAATGGCGTCAATTATTGCATTGTTGGCGTTTGTTTCTGCGGATTAAGCGTGCACTCATCGCGCACTAGCGTTGCCTACCACCTACTACAATTTCTAGTCTGATTGCTGCTTTTCTAGCTGGGAACCGATGGCGCGCGCAAGAGCTTTGTCTGACTACGAGAAAGGGAGCATCATGGCGCTCAAAAGCCAAGGGATGAGCGGTAGAGCGATCGCCAGTTTTATAGGCCGCTCCTACAATGTCGTGAACCGATTTTTGAGGGATCCTGTCGCCTATGCTTCGACTTCAAGGCCAGGTTCTCTCCCGACAATCACCAACCGCATGTATCGTTTGCTGCTTCGTGAAGCTGCCAAGGTAGAAATGAGCGCCAGCGAGCTCAAAGTCACTCTGGAGCTACCCGTGACCACTCGTCGCGTGCGCCAGCTCCTCCTCGAAGCCCCCCCGTCTTCGCCACGAGAAGAGACGCCATTCTCCAGCTCTCACCCCTGCTCATATGGCGACCCGTGTTCAGTGGTCCACCGACAAGGTCTCCTGGACTCGCGAATGGGACTCCGTCGTCTGGTCCGACGAGAAGAAGTTCAATTTTGACGGACCAGACGGCTTTCAGTACTATTGGCGCGACCTTCGAAAGGAGACCGAGGTCTACTCTACTCGTCAAATCGGCGGGGTTCAGTGATGATCTGGGGGGCTTATTCGAGCAGAGGCATGACGAAGTTGGCCATCCTATCGGGAAAACAGAACAGCGTCAAGTATCAAACACCCTTGAGCGCTATTTGCTCCCGTTCCTCCGACATCATCATCCAGAAGGCGCCATATTCCAGCAAGACGGTGCCAGCATCCACCGGTCCAACTCGACCTAGGCGTGGCTTTCTGCCAAGTCTATCCGCACGATGGACTGGCCTGAGCTCTCCCCAGACCTCAATCCAATTGAGAACATCTGGGGTGTGCTTGCGAGGCATGTTTATCACCAAGGACACTAGCTTTACTCACAAGAAAGCCTCATTGAATGCATTTTGGATGAGTGGGCTGTGCTAGAGCCCGAGTTGCTTCTAAAATTCAATGGATCGATGAAAGGAAGATGCATCGAGGTACTACGAAAAAACGGGAAGCGAACGCATTACTGAACGCGCTGAAGCAACGTCCCTAAACTAGTAAAGAACACCAATATAAAAGTGAACCTATCTCCATTTCCTTGCGTATTTTTCGTGTGGCTCTGTTTCTCCATCAATTCGAAAATGAATGGCACGAGCGGCTTTCTCGTTTACTTCTCTTTTACTGGTCAAAACAGTACCTCTCAATTGCTTTTCATTGGATCAAAATCGATAATAACTGGGGTGAACCTAATTCCATTTCCTCCACTGTAGGTAGGCTTTATCGCTGTGTATTCGTAATCACTGATTAGGCTGAAAGCTCACTAGCCTAATTAGCACAATAATGCAGCGGTTATATTATGGCAGGTCGGCCATAGGTTCCCTCTGATTAGGCCTACGTCCTTCGGCCTAATCAGTGATTGCTGAACCACTCTACTCTGACAGACCAGCTCACTCATTTACCATTATCAAATGCCACCTGCTCAAGACAAGAAGCCAATCATCCCACACAAGTGGGACGCCAGTCAAATCCCAAGCCAACGCGGCAGGGTCGTCATCATCACGGGGGCCAATTCGGGCATCGGCTACGTCACAGCACGAGAGCTGGCGCGCAAGGGAGCGCACGTGGTGCTGGCCTGCCGCACGGGAAGCAAGGGCCAAGACGCCGTCAAGCGCATTCAGGAAGAGATCTCTGCCACGGACCATGATGAGGCTGTAAACCAGGTCGAGTTCATGCAGCTGGATGTGAGCTCGCTCGCCAGCGTCAAGGCGTTCGTGGACAGCTTCAAGACCAGATTCGACCGACTGGATCTGCTCATCAACAACGCCGGCATCATGGGCGTCCCGTACACGCTCACGGCCGACGGCTACGAGTCCATCTTCGCGACCAACCACTTGGGACACTTCGCTCTGACAGCTCAGCTGTTCGACCTTCTCAAGGCCGGAAACGCCTCACGAGTCGTGAGCTTGAGCAGCAACCTGCACACAAGCGCCAAATTGGATCCTGACGTGATCGTGATCACCAAGAACAAGTACAAAGCGCTTACGGCTTACGGAGACTCGAAGCTGTGCAACTTGCTGTTCGCGTACGAGCTTCAGCGCCGTCTGGCTGCCGCTGGCCTCAGTGACGTGCTGTCTGTTGCAGCTCACCCAGGCACGACCCAGACCAACATCTTAGCGGAGGCATCGAAGAACGGCAATTCGCTAACCCGCTTCTTTCTGCGGCTGGCCGAGCGCTTGTTCTTCCAAGACGTGAACATGGGCGCGTTGCCCACTCTGTACGCAGCCACGGCGCCCAATGTTCGCTCGGGCGAGTACTGTGGGCCGAAAGGATTGTTGGGCATCAACGGCTACCCAACTCGAGTGGTCTCCAATAACAAAAGCCACTCGAAGTCTCTGGCTGCCAAGCTCTGGAGTCTCAGCGAGAGCATGGCCAGGACCCAATTCAAGGTCGAGTAACTTGAAGACTCTAACAAATACATACGCTTCATTGTGATTGGCGCAGACGTGATTGATGCGTCATGGTTGCGTCATCTTGTGCTGTCGGACCCATCGGGTGAACGAATGGATGCTCACCCATCATAAACGACTCTCTGGTTGAACGCTCGGCCACTTTCCAATTCGACACTGATGGCTCAAGTGGAGAGCACAGCACTGGCCGTCCCTGCGCAATGGGACGCCAGCCAGATCCCAAGCCAACGCGGCAGGGTCGCCATCGTCACAGGCGCCAACTCGGGTATCGGCTACGTGGTCGCGCGTGAATTAGCGCGCAAGGGAGCGCACGTGGTGCTGGCCTGCCGCACGGAAAGCAAGGGCCAAGACGCCGTCACACGCATCCAGGAAGAGATCTCTGCCACGGACCACGATGAGGCCGTGGGCCAGGTCGAGTTCATGCAGCTGGATGTGAGCTCGCTTGCCAGCGTCAAGGCGTTTGCCCAGAGCTTCAAGACCAGATTCGAGAGGCTGGATCTGCTCATCAACAACGCTGGCATCTTCGCTCTGCCCTACGCATTGACGTCCGATGGCTTTGAAGCCCAGTTCGCGACCAACCACTTAGGCCACTTTGCATTGACGACTCAGCTGTTCGATCTGCTCAGGGCCGGAGACGCGTCTCGTGTGGTAAACGTGAGCAGCAACTCGCACAAGACCGCGAAACTGAATGGAGACGGTGCGGTCGTGATGATGGACGAAACGACGTACGACCCGATGGGCGCCTATGACATCTCCAAGCTGAGCAATCTGCTGTTCACGCACGAGTTGGCCCGCCGCCTCCAAGAGCACAAGATCCATGGACTCTTGTCCGTAGCTGCGCATCCAGGCATGACACGCACGAACGCTATTGGCGAAACGGCCAAGCAGACCACCAGTTGGTTCTGGCACTGGTTCTGGCGGTTCTTTCTCACGCTGCCGGTGTTTCAAGACGCCACGATGGGCGCACTGCCGGTCTTGTACGCTGCGACAGCACCGAATGTCCGCTCTGGCCAGTACTTTGGGCCCAGCGGCTTCATGGGCTTCTGGGGCTACCCGACGCTGGAGATTCCAACCAAGGACAGTCAGTCGACGGTCGCGGCAGCCAAACTCTGGGACCTCAGTGAGGAGATGACTGGCGCTCGTTTTAACGTCGATTAGGACCTCACTGGAGCTGGTAACCCCGCCTTTGGATGCATAGCGATAGCTCAACACGCTGGAATAGGTGGTGACTGCATGACTGTTCATTAAAGGTTGTATGTGCAGCTTTACTCTTGTTAGTGGACACGGTATACTCAGTCCAGCAGATCTCCTTCGAGCATGGGCTTGATATCGGACGCGAAATACGGCGTGCTGCCGGTCTTCTTGGTCACAACATCCAGAATATGCTCGTAGACGTTGCCATCCGCGTGGCCGATGGATGAGTTGAGAACGAAATCGCTCAGATTGAAGGTATCCACGAGCGCCACGGCGTCCAGACGCACGCGCTGGCAGGCTGTGATCACGTTGTCGTGCACCAGATCGCACTGCTTGGGTGTCATGAACTGCTCTCGGAGGAAGAACGCAGCGCCGTTGTCGAACTCGTTGAGCACGTACAGCTGGCAGAGTGCTTGCAGCGCCGGCACCAGAGCTGCGTGCTGGACAGACGTCTTGAGCTCTTCGACCTGCTGGACGAACCGCAAAGCGACGTTGTAGAACACATGCACACGAGCGATTTCCAAGAGATCCACCTGGCAGTGGTTCCAGGCCTCCTGGGCGTTTGGATACTGGACAGACAATTTGGCCAGCTTGACAGAGACATCAAGCACCTGCTTGCCAGCGTAGAACTCCAGAGCATCGACCAGGTACTGGGCATTGGCCAGATCCATCGCCGACTTGGCTCGCCATTGCTTCTTCACGTGCGCGTTCTCACGGACCTTGGCCAGGTACTGGACCGACCCGGCGAGTTTCTCGCCCTTGGTCAGATTCTCCACGGAGCGGATCAGGTAGCTTGCTGTCTGCTGGGCCATGACCGTGTTATCGCCCTCGAACGTCACGATGACCGAAAAGTCTGCCAACAGCGTGGACAGCGCATTGTACGAGCTATACCCGTTGCCGCCGCAGCATTGACGGCACTGCTCGATGGCTGCCAGCGTGTCCCAGGTGCTGAAGGCCTTGAGACCGGCCATGGTGCCGTGGATATCAGCCAGTAGAGCGGTGTCCAGATCCCCGCCTTCCGTCTCAAACTTTTCAATCAGTGCCTCGATGTAGCTGGTCTGGAACGAGTACGCGTAGGCCTTGGCGATCAACGGCATGAGCCGGTACTGGTGGCTCTGGTAGTCCAGCAGCTTGGTTTCTTCATGAGCATCTGCGCTGTTCACCTGCACGCCCTGGCGGCGTACGGCGCAATAGCGAACAGCGACTGTGAGAGCGCGCTTCAGGATGCCGACGGAGAGCGTCACGAGCTTGCCGCGCGTGCCGATCAAGGCCGCATATGCCATCTGCGCCTTGTGAGTCTGCACGAATGATCCCTCGCGCGTCACGTGCGCATACCGGCGCAGCATATTGAACCGAGGCACCCGGACATGGTCAAACTGGATCCAGCCGTTGTCGACGCCCTGCAGCCCCATCTTGGAGCCAATGTCGCCGATTCGGATGCCAGGAAGCGGTTCATGGGTCTCCAGATCGCGCAATTGCACCAGAAAGCTCTGCACGCCCTTGCTCTCGCCGTTGATCACGAGCTGGGCGAAGCACACGGTGTGGGTCGCAGTCTGCCCCGCAGCGCTGGACACAGAGAGACATAGTCAATTGAATTGCCATTCCGATGCCCAGTGATACATGCTGATGCACGTACCCGATCCACCACTTGGTGGCCGTATCAGTGGGCGTGTGGATGACAAACTCGTCTGCGGCGTGATCGAATGTGGCTGTGGTCTCGAAGCCGCGCGTGTGGGAGCCGTGGCCCAGCTCCGTCATGGCGAACGAGCCGAACTGCTGCAGCATCATGGTCGGCCCGAGCCACGCGTCGTTTTGGTCGTGGTCGCCCTGCGACATAATCGCGCCCATGAACAGTCCGAAGTGCACGCCATTGCGCACCCAGAGCCCGAGATCGTACACGCCGATGATCTCTGCGATGGTGTTGCGCTGCTCCGGCGTCTCGCCCTTCTCGATGAAGATCTGGTACAGACGGCGCACTTGCTGGAACGTGCGAAGGCGACGCGCCTCCAGCGGCAGATCGTACGCACCGGCGCCCTGGACGCGTGCGAACTCCGGGTACGTCTCCAGGAACGCCATGGCCTCCTCGCGGAACTTGGTGCGCTGCTCGCCGCCGTCCACAAAGTGCGTCAGCTGGCGCGTCGGGAAGGATGCGCGGCGGCGCTCGCTCTCCAGCTCCGCCTTGATAGCCGCACTGGTGGACGCAGCGCATGGCGCTGGGGCTGGAGCAGCCGTGCCGACGTGGCGCGCGACCGCCTCAATGCGGCGCAGCGAGGACGAGGAGGCGGACGAGTCGTGCTCAGCCATGGGACGCGAATTGGAATATGTGCTGACGCTGATAACCGACGCTGATCAAATGGTGGAGTATCAATTGACAGAGGTATTCATGGCGATCTTCAAGTCGGTGGGATTGACATGAATGATCTGTATAGACAGGGTATCAATTCATGCAGATCTTCAACGAGGATTGGATGCAGCTTTTGGTATGGGCAACTGGTCGAACGTCGTGGTCTACGCTGCGCCCTCACTCGAGCAGGTCGGAGGTCCAAGCGGCCATAGGCGCCACGTAGCGACTGTTAGCAAGAGTGGTCATTGAAGTGCGCGGCAGCTGGTCCGGATTTCGTCGCCAGTCGTCCGCTGTGACGTCATCACTTTGGCTGTCGTCGTCCGAGTCGAGCTTCAGACGGCGCAGATAGACCACGAGATGGCGCCTGCCAGGCTGGGAGCACTCCTCGTGAGTCAACCGGACATGGTCAGAAGTCTCCGCTTCCTCGTGAGACGGTCCCTCGGAGCTGCTGCGCATCGTATACATCCGTGGTGCTGACTGACTAATGGCCAGGAGCTGAGCCGTCAATGGCACAGGCTTGTAGCAGAAGTGCTCGAGCTGCCGAACATTGACGCATTTGCCAGAGAGGATGCTGCTCAAGGGACCGGCATTGGACTTCGGAGCCTGCGATTGAAGCACGGGCTTGGCTGATTGCGGGCGCACACGATCACGCTGGACAGGCTCCAGAGGCTCTGTTGTGGCGTCTCGACTGGTGTGCAGAGGACGCAACTGATCAGCTGCGCACATACACCATTGGCCGTGTTAGTTGGCTGTAAGCATCTACACAAATCATCACGTACACCCATCAACGCGCCGGAACGCCAGAGAAGGTGTACCTGGTAAGAACAGTGGAACCCATCAGCTCATCCGCCTCGTGATGATTATTCAACATCCATACGTACTACTTGCCGCATGCGCTGGGAGAGGAGTCGAATTGCTTACTCCACGCTTTACTTTGGCTTTGGCATCCTTCCCAGGCTTTGAGGGCTGGCGCTTCCACGTTGCTGAATCAGGGCGGTGCACGAGGCGGAAATTCGCATAGTCCTCCGTCTTCTTCCGTCCTGCTAGACGCTGCTGGGTCTTCAGGAACACTCGACACTCCTGCTCCTCCTTGCGCTTCTTCGAGTCCGCGTGTGACGACAGCGATGGGGTTTCTACGCCTGTGTAGCAAGTAGCACGACAGTTGAGGGACATCAGAACTAGTGGCCAATGAAGGATACCAATGGTCCACAGAATCACCTGCAACAGGCGCTGGCTTAGCCTTCTTCCTCATGCTGCCATTCGATCTCAACCCTCTGGAGCCATGATGACGCCATAAGGTGTAAAAATAGCAAATGCGCATGCGACGACTCCACCTTTATCTCTTGAATACAAGCTCCTGCTCAATAGAAGCCCCATTTGAGCTGGCGACTGTGTCGTTTTACTTGCCGCGCTTACGGTACTTCCACCTGTCACTGCCCAGTTTTGTTCAATCCCCCTTTCCCCTCCCTGAGCCCTCCCTCCCCTTATCGCTCTTGCTCCCCCTCCACCATCGTCCGCTCCTCCTCGTCCCCTCATTCTTCCTTCCAGATTCAGTTTCACAGTGGACGCGCAGCGGACGCGAACGTCGCAAAGAGTGGACGAGAGCGGACGCGCGCCCTCCCAAAGGGGACGGAGCGAGCCATTTGGGAAAAAGAAGCGTACAGGAGGAGAGCGACCGGAGAGTGCGCGCACGCCAAGGGAAACCCCGCACTCGCCATCTCCATCGATCTCGCGCCATGAACCCGTCCTTCCCGGGCTCCTCGGGCGATCGCCAGGGCGGTCCGCCCTCCATGTCGTCGGCCCCGGGCCAGACGCTGCCCAAGCCCGGTCAGGGCGCGCCCCACGTGTACCATACGCAGCCGTCCATGGCCCAGCTCACGCACGCGAGCCACCATGGCGGCAGTATGCACCCGCTGCACGGAGGCGGCGGCCACGGATCCCACGGATCTATGATGCACGCCGGACCACCCCCGCTCCCGCCCCCGCCTCTTACGTCTTCGTTGGGTGGCCCGTCGGGGTCTGTTCGATCGCCGCACCACCCGCTGCCTGGGTCGATTCTGCACCCCCCTCGAGGTCCCCTCTCAGGTGGCGGCCTTGGAAAGCCCTCAGTGAGCGGCAGCATGGGCGGCGGTCCCTCGGGTGGCACGTCGTCTGGCGCTAGTGTGCTAATGAATCATCAAGTCCGAATGCAGCCGCAGCCTCCGCAAGGAATGAATCAGTCTGGCGCTGGAGGGCCAATGGGCTCCTCGTCGTCATCTTCTGTTGGGATGAAGGCTGGTCCTCCGTCTTTCAGTGTGCGTCCAGCCTCACCTCGTCGTGATGGTTCACAGGGAAACCCTCACCAGCAACAATCACAACCGCAGCAGCAACAGCAGTCCAGTCAGCCTATCCAACAGTACATCATCGAACGACCGTCTAACGAAGGCGGTGAATCCGGCGACTATTACGGTCATCCGTCTTCTTCGATGGCCCCTCCGCGTCACCGTGAACTACGTGTCGAGGATGCACTGCTGTATCTGGACCAGGTGAAGCAGCAATTCGGCGATCAACCGGATATTTACAACCAATTTTTGGACGTCATGAAGGATTTCAAAGCGCAAGCGTAAGTACTTCTTTCTCTTAGCGCCTAGTGCCGTTGATCATGATACTAACAGCTCTTATGTGGCTTCTCATGTTTACTCCCAGCATTGACACCCCCGGCGTGATTCTTCGTGTTTCCAGTCTATTTCGTGGATATCCGAACCTGATTCTTGGCTTTAACACTTTCCTCCCACCGGGCTACCGCATTCGACCAGATACGTCGATCGAAGTGATTCCTCAGCAAATGACTGGGACGCGACCAGTCAACGTGGCCTCGTCTATGTTTTCTGGCGCAAACGTTTCGGTACAGCAGCAGGGGGGTCCGAATGCCAATATGGGTCAAGTGCATCGTCCACCACCCGTGTCAATACCACCACCGCCGTATTCGCCGCCCGAAATGGTTGGCAATGTGCACCACCCAAGCAAGCAACCTACACCGCGTCAGACTTTGGCGCCAGCACCACCGGCTCAAGCTAAGAACAACACCCACGGCGTCCAAGGAAAGCAGGGGGCTACGGCGAAGAAGCAACCAAAGCCTACTATCGAATCAGTGCGCAGTTCGACTAATCCAGTTGAGTTTGATCATGCGATTCACTATGTGACCACCATCAAGCAGCGATTTGCGGATGAACCGGAGACATACAAGGAGTTTTTGGCGATCTTGCATACTTACCAGAAAGAGCAGCGGTCTATCCGACAAGTTCTGGATCAGGTTTCCTACCTTTTCCGGGATCATCCCGACTTACTTCGTGAGTTCACGTTCTTCCTTCCTGATGCGGTTCAAGAGCAAGCCAAAGAACGTCTTAACCGAGCTGCTGAAAAGGCTCAGCTACGTCAAGATCAGATGGCTAAGGCTGCTGGAGCTAAGTATGCTGGTCGTGATGGTTACGCGATGCAAGGCTATCCTCAGCAATCTTCCCAATCGGGCCGTCGTGACGATGGTCGTGGAATGCGTGCTGATTCCCCATCCAAAAGTGGCCGATACAATGGCGATGATATGTCAGGAGAAGATTCCATCCGTAAGATGGGTAAATCAGGACGTGATCTTATGAAGGGTGACGCAGTATACAAGCACCAGTACTCTCAGGATGGAAGTCGATCCAACAAATCAATGGATCGTTTGGAGCGTCGTGAAAAGGATCGTGACCAAAACAAAGCGTTGTACTCTCATAAGCGCTCGAAACGCCGTTCGTATGATGGAAAAGAGCGTCGTGATTTCATGGCACTGTCTGATATTTTGATGGACAAGGAAGAATGGGGTATTTTTGAAAAAATCAAGAAAATTCTTCCTTCAAGAGACAACTGGCGTGAGTTCCTGAAGTGCCTGGAGCTATACAGCCAAGAAGTTCTAGGAAGGAACGAAATGCTTTCGCTTATCAAGAACCTTTTTGGTCGACACACCGAGTTGGTTGACGAATTCGACCAACTTCTGTGCTCCCATGGGGTTCAAAAGAGTACCAAGGAAATTTGGCCGTTTATTCCGCTTGCTGAGACAGATTTATCTCAGTGCCGTCGAGCTACGCCTTCGTACCGCGGACTCCCAGCAAGCTATCCAATCCCTCCGTGCTCTTTCCGCTCCAAACTCGAACGTGATGTTTGCAACGATTCGTGGGTTTCAGTTCCTACGGGAAGTGAAGATTTCTCATTCAAGAACATGCGTAAGAATCAGTACGAAGAGGCTCTCTTCAAGTGCGAGGACGAACGATTTGAGATTGACATGGTCATCGACGCTAACGCTTCTACAATTCGAGTGTTGGAACCGTTAGCACGCGAAATCGAAGCTCTGAAAGAAAGTGGTGATGACAAGCTCTGGAACTATGTTGTTGAAAAGAACACATTCCGCGTGACCCATCTCAATGCCATCACCCGTATTTACGGGGAAGCGGGTGCTCAAATTCTTGAGTTGCTTCGAAAGTATCCAGCTGGCGCAATTCCTGTCATCATCAAGCGACTAAAACAGAAGGATGAAGAATGGCGACGTGCCCGCCAGGATTTGAACAAACAATGGAAGGAAGTGAACGAGAAAAATTATCACAAGTCGCTGGATCATTCTTCCTTTTACTTCAAGCAGAAGGACAAGAAGCAAACGAGCATTAAGGTGCTGCTTCAAGAAGCGAAGAAGAAGCTTGATACTGATGATAAGCGCTCGTCTGATGCCAAGGCAAGTAGTTCTGGAGCCAAAACGGCCACAAATGCCCCTCCAGAACCCACTGATATCGCAGATGCACTCCGAAAAGAGCAGTCGTCGTCCTCAGAAGAAAACCCGACCGAGGGCAACGATCAAAAATCATTAACTCCGTGGAAACCTCACTTCTCGTACCGATTTGCCTCAGTGCAAATCCACAAGGACGCGTTTGGCTTGCTGTCCTACGCAGCAGAAAAGAACTTGGGTGTTGCTGATAAAGAGAAGGTTTCAAAGGTGTGGCAATCCTTTTATTTCCCACTCTTTCATCTGGAGGAAGAATGGTTAGTGCAGAAGCCAAAGCACACGACCGTGTCATTGGATAAATCGAAGACATTGCGCTCCGGAACGGAGGTTAGTACCGAATTTGGCGAAGGCACAGTCCAGTACTTTAGCTCCGAGAAAGGATATCACGTGGTGAACCTTCCGATCGCGCAGGCATATTTGCAGCCCAGCGCTATTACGATCCAAGAAGCCTCAGATTTCCCTCCCGGACTGCAATCACTTGATGATCCGCAAGATGCCTCGAAAGCGCAGACGAAGAACAAAACCACGTTTTATGGCACCCAGCAAGCGTACGTGTTTTTGCGGTTGTACCAAATGCTGCACAATCGTTTGGAGCGCGCATTTGACCTTTGCGAAAAGGCAAAGCGAAATCGCTACCGTCGAACGATTAATCCCGCTGCCCGGGCGTTGGCCCATGCACACCACTCCTTGAGTACGGATGCATCAGCTAAGGAGAAGGCGGGTGATTATCAAGCGTTTTTGTCGAAATTGTACTCATTGATTGATGGCTCTGTGGACAACTCCAAGTATGAAGACTGTTGCCGTAGCCTTATGGGATCGACGTCGTACTTCTTGTTTACGATGGACAAGCTGGTCACGATGGTTCTGAAGCAAATGCAGCACATGGCTACTGACGATACATGCCAAGATCTTTTGAAGCTGTTCGCTGAACAAAATGAATCAAAGAATGTGGCTACTACGGAAGAGGAGGCTGCGTTCATCAACACCTATTTGAGCAAGACAAAAAGTGTGTATGAAGGAGAAGGTGCGTTCCGGATTGAGTTCAACCCAGGTATTTTACGCCGCACTCCTTTGGAACCACGTGCCATGACTCCATCAGGGGCTGGAGGAGATGAAAACGCTAAAATTTGGGCACCGTCCCCTCGAGTCAAACAGCCTGAGCCAAGCATTTGGATGATTGAACCGGAACTTGCGATCGAGTACATCGGATCGATGGATGAAGATGCAGAAGATGATGATGACGACGAATCTGCAGCAACTCCACCAGAGACTCCTTTGATGACACCTGTGTATGGATCACCTGAGCGCGGGACATCGGAAGACAATGACAAGCAGGAGACCAGTGAAACACAGGACAATGATGTTGAGCAAAGTGGTGATGACAGTGATATTGGTGAATCCGAGGACGAAAAGTCTCAACGCAAAGGTATGATCGATACTCCGAATTATTATCACATGATGTCATTGAAGTCTAATTTGTAATGCTTGTCGCGCAGATCCAGTCGCAACTGTCTTGATGAAGCGCGCTCGCAGCGCATCAGAAGAGGGCAGTGAAGTTGAAGCCACTCCAGCGGCTGCTAAAAAAATCAAGGCTGAAGACAATGAAACAGAGCACGAAGATGAATTGGAGGAAGGCGAAGAAGAAGAAGGCTCAGTTGAAGAGGATAACATCGTCCCAGAATCGCAAGACGACCCAATGAACGGCGGTCTCAACGATAACATCTCGGCTGTCGTGCGAGCACTGGCGGAAGGTGACCATGAAGATGAAGAAGAGGAAGATGAAGAGCTTGGCAAAGCGCCCGATGCTGCATCTCCTGAGAAGAAGCCGGTCGTGAAGGAAGAACAGGCATGATCTCGTTCCCTGTAATGAAGTAGCCGCCAAAGGAGGATAAGTGATTTATGCTCATTCAAATGTATTCACATATATTTCTGCATGCATGTTTGCAATTGCTGGTTGACATTGTCATATGAACACTATGATGGTGTGGTGAGTCCGCATTTACTTACAGAGCACTCTTTTGGCTTGTGAAATTCACAGGAAGCGAAACGTTCGTGAGCTTCTCGCTTTCCTCCCAAAGCCTCGAAGCATTTTCGAGCGAGTAGCTCTGCTTGCTGGACGGAACAACGCGCGGGTAACCGTAGAACTCCCAGAAGCCGTGTGGGCCAATGTACTCACCAGGTACGACTTGCGGGTCTGTGGCTGCGCAAAGAACGCAGAGCGCGCCCATGGCGTTGCTCTGTGCCCAAGGCAGCGAGTGAACAAACTTGATAATGGATCGAATGATGATGGAATTGTAGGTCTCCAGAAGGTTTGGCAGTAGGTTGCTCTCTGTCACTCCTGGGTGACAAGCAATCGAGATCACGTTCGTGATACCGGCGTCCTGGAGTCGACGCTGGAGCTCGTACGCAAAGAGGATGTTAGCGAGCTTGGAGATCCGGTACGCAGTCATGGCGTCATAGTTTGGCGGCGCGGCATTCAAGTTGTTGAAGTCAACATCACAGTTGTGGTGCGAGATGCTGCCGATGCTCACGACTCGCGCCGCGGGGCTTTTGCGCAGCGCATCAAACAGCAGCGACGTCAATGCGAAGTGGCCCAAGTGGTTGACTCCGAATTGCGCCTCGAATCCGTCCGCGGTGGTCGAGTGGTTGACGGCCTTCATACCAGCGTTGTTGATCAAGATGTCCAGGCGGTGGAACGAGGCCTTGAAGTTCTCCGCAAACGCACGAATGCTGTCCAAGCTGCCGACATCTAGCAGCATAAACTGTGTCACTCCGGGGGCAGGTCTGACGTCTGCATCGACGGATGCAGCATCATCCTTTATCTTCGTGACGGCCGCACGAATGCGCTGCTCGGCATCTAGACCGCGCGCTTCGTTCCGACACGCCAGGATCACGTGCGCTCCGCCACGCACAAGCTCCAGCGCAGTGGCGAAGCCCAGACCCGTGTTGGCGCCCGTGACGACAGCGATCTTGCTCTGCTGCGAGGGCATGTCCTTGGTCTCCCAGTACAGCGACGACGGCGGCATGTTGGATGACTCGAACTCTCTTGCTTCGGATATCAAATGGGAATGGTGATTTGATCACGACAAGCCCGACTCAAGCGTTATCACGATACCGATTGGCTGAAAAGGAAGCTTCAAGTACGTCATCAAGCATGTCATTAGTGGAAAATATGGTGATTACGGAGATGGCCTAGTCAGGTCCGCCGTGTCAGTCAGCAGCAGCTGTAGTAGCGGTTCTCCCACAGGTTTTGACACACGTGGGGCGAATCGCGCTCAATGCGCTCTGGGAGGCGCCATTGCTCCGGCCTCCAGGCCTTAGGCGTGGCTCTTTCACGAGCCCAGGGGCGACGTTGGCCAATGCAAAAGATCGTGAGGTTGCGGAGGAGCCCGCGGCTGAACGGTAGATCGCACTCCTGCAGACCAGCCAGGTACGGCACGCGCTCCACATCACTCTGCCCGATCTCGTGCGTTGTCAGGTTTGCCAGCGCTAGGAAGGCTGATGCAGATGCACGAGCCAGATGGATGAGCGCTACTTCTCCAGATCATCCATGCAAGCAGAACGTACAATGGAAACAAGCGAGCCCCGCGACAAAGAGCAGCAGCAGCTGCGGTTTGCATAGATGATCACCACAAAGCGTCGCATATTCGTGAGTTGTTCAAGCAAATCCACAGTGATGAATGGGCATGCACTGGTTGCAGCTGCACCAGAAAAGACGCGAGAAAACACGCACCCAAAAGAGCGAGGCCAGGATGATGGAAAGCGCATTGTCCAGCAGCCAGTCCCGATGATTCGCGCGAGCACGCAGGCTGGAGTGGACCTGCAGGTATTATAGCACAAGGACTTTCAGCGCAAGGCCAATGCATGGGGGGAGCGACATGCAGCATACAATGGTAAGACCAAGCGCGATCTCAAAGCTTTGGAGCAAGAGGAACCACCAGAAGCGGCAGTGGTTCTTCTCCCCCACACAAGTGCCCAGAACGAAGCAATGGTGGTCGAACTTGGCCACGCAGCGTGCGCAGAACTTGCAGTGCTGTGCTCGCAGGGGCTGTAACACAAGGGCACAAGGGTATCCATGTGAGCGGGAAAGAAGCGCGAAGGCATCTGGGTTGTGCCATCCATTTGTGCCTTCGCACCGGAGCGAGCGCGCACAGTTCGCAGAAAGAGGCATTCTTGGTGTGCAAAGATATGGACTCCATGTCGAGGCTTGGCGCGCGATCGCTCTCCTGCTCCAGCGCCGCTTGGATCTGCTGGATCCGCACGAGGTGATAGTTGTGCTTCCTGGCGCCTTCCGCCAGGTCAGCTGGCGATCCTGGGAGCAAGTGCTGCTGGGGGTCGTGGTCGGCGTCAAGCGCATTTTCTTGCGCTTCGGCCATTGCACCTACGAGTTCTGCAGCACGTACAGGTGCACGACCACAAAGATACGCTTCGGTTCAACCACCAACGCCGTTTGTATCCGCTTGAGACACTCGCCGCCCTGCGCTCTATGCATTACCTGGACTCAGGAAGCCTGGATCGCTGCCCTGGACAAAGTAGAACGAGCCGGTCGCTGCCAGAATCACCAGCGCAGCCACCAGAAGCTCATGGCTCGAGCCTCGGCCGCGCAGAAACGAGTCGGGCAGCGACACGACCGCTACCAGCAGCATGGCTTTGAGCGTTGCATACCCAATGCGGTAGTGTCTGCGCCACGGCTAATGTTATCATCACGCACACGCATTTAATCTCCTGGCCCCATTGAACAAGCGCTCGCGGGTGGACAACAGAAGCCCAAGGCACTGGAACGGACCTGCGGAGGAGGAGCGGCCTGCATTTTGGCTGGTGCGTTTCTGCGGCCGGATTGATCCTGAAGCGGCGTGTAGAGTGGTACATGGTACCATGTGCAATGGGGGCGCTTGTCAATGCAGCCAGCAATACACACAGGCGAGTGAGTGGGTGGTTGGTTGGTGGCCATCGTTGTTGTTGCATTGTGCTGAAGCAGCGCTTGAGAGCCACGCGCCGCTGCTGTTCGAGCCGCTTCCGCTGTGCTGATATGGGGACCTGCCGCTTCGCATATAGAGCCTTGACAGGGATTCCGAATTTTTCGAGTTGCATACAGTACGCTAATGATACTGGATACACAGTACTGCGTGATACAGCAATGCACAGGAGACATGATCTTTGCAAACAGGCGCTGTTTGTCATCCCGGCTAAGAGCGATTATGCGGTTGACTGTGTCGCCACGCACCAGTACGCGAGGCTCCATGCACCGAGCAGCACGAGCGCATGAAAGCACGAGCGCCCAAAGAGGCAGCGAATGCAAATTTTGATGCTCAAATCGGTCAAGATCAGGCGGAAGACTCTTGGAGTGACCATTCGTGACGCTCGTGTCGTCGGCAATCCTGGCTCGTGATTACGCTTGACGCACACGCAAAACCTTTGCTAGCCGATGATATTCAGATCAATATCGGATTTTGACAGGGACCACAGTGCTCTACATCACAGATGAGTGGATTGCACTCCTCCATGAACCTTACGGTACGCTGCAGGTGGGTGCGGGGTTAGGGTTTTTACTCAAGGACCGTAAAATGCTGGGTTATGATCAGCGATTTAGAGTCTCTAATCTAAACTTTAGATTCGTTTTTGCGCGTACAAGCGCGGTAAGGAGGGTTCTTTGGGACCCCGCCGAGTGTTTTTACTCACCATCTGGCAGAGTCGAAGTGTACACTCACTTTGTGGCCAATCTCCATCACTCTCTCTCTCCTTCTCCTTTCGTTACGACCGACGAGCTCCATGACTTTCCGACTCTTTTTGCGCCTCGCCCCATATAAAGGCATAACGAATAGTGGTACGGTATCGATAGGTACCCACTCTCGGAAAGGATAAATCGCTAAAATTTTGCTCTGCAAATGCTTTGGCTGTCTGATGTGGCGTCGGTGGATAATACTGGGTTTATCTGCGATCAAACCCCATGTGATCCAGCATAAAAACATTTGTGGGTTTTTCTCAGACACTTGAAAAAATCAAAGCTTGCTCAGATTCAGAGTTCGGTTTAAGCCGGTGAGAGCCAAATTTTGGTTGGCCCGAACCTTCACTCAAAGCCAGCAACACCTAGCCCGCCACTCCATCACTTTAGACTTTGTATGAGCAGAAACCCGGCCGGAAGCGAGGTCCACAATCAAGTGGCCGCATCTTTACCCACAAGATCCGCCTGTCTTTCGCTCCGGTTTGCAGAAGAAGTGCCTGCCACCACCACTTGTTTGGAGCTTTTTGGAGAAAGAGGAGGAGGAGGCTCCTCTCCTCCTCTCCTCCTCCTCCCCCGTCGCTCCATTGCCTCCTGCCTGCAGAAGGAGCAGCTCACAACTGAAAACCCCACCTGTCAGCCGCGTCGATTTCGCCAAGCTTGGCGGAGGGCGCGAGCCGCATCCTCATTTCTCCGACGTCTGTCGACCATTCTCCATATTCCTATCTATTGCCTGTAACCATATCATTATACCACACAAGACGATGATCCAGCAGTACTACCCGGCGCCCAACTCCATGCCGGCCCTGCTGGGGCCGGAAGACCACGCCACACTCGTTCGCGCCGACACGAAAGTGCTCCGCGTCGTGTCCACGGGCCGCGCAGGCCAGCGCATCGTGCGCGTGCGCCGCATGAAGAGCTACTCCGAGTCCGGCCTGGCGCTTGAGCGCGCCGCTCGTCCCGCCATGCGCTCGCGTCCGTACTCGGCTGGCGATGTAACCGATTTGCGCCGCGTCACGATCTCGGGCTTCAGCCGCAACGCGAAGGGCACATGGATGTTCAAGGTCGACGTGGGCTCGGATGAATACAACTCGTACGCGATTCGCCGTCGATTCACCGACTTCAAGGAGCTGCACGATGGTCTGCTGCCGCTCGACGCGCTGGGCGTTCTGCCGGAGCTGCCGAACCATGGCCTGCTCTCTGTCTTCCAGCTGCTGCTCTCGCCCGATGTCACGCTCAAGAACCGCGCCGAGAAGCTGCAGAAGCTCCTGCAGTGCATCAACGAGCACCCGCTGCTGTCCACGGCCTCGCCGTTCAAGAACTTCATCGGCAAGAACCCATCGTCCATGGAAGTGGGCTACGTGAGCCTCTCCAACTACGAAGCGCCGGCCTCGGACTCGCATCTGCGTCGCCCGCGTTCCGAACGTGGCCGTTCTGAGTAAACACAAGTCAAGCGGATCAACTGAAGGCGCCGCCACGCCACCGCGATTAATTATGCGACCGCTTGGGGACTACGTCATCACACAAGAAGCCTCCAAGCAAACCAACACATCAACACATCAAGACGCTGGTCCATGTCAAGTGACCAGCCGACCCCCCCCCCTCCCCCATACACATCCGAGAGTTTAGTGAACCCGACTATTTATTTGTTATTTGGACCCCAAAAGTAAAAAAGGTTTTGGAGCTGTGCAATCAAATGTCATTGTCCACGGTGAATACATATAAATGAAAATGCCCTTATTCGTGAGTATCATGCCGTGCCTGGGCCTTCTTCAAGTGCCCGTACTTGCACTTATCAGATGGCGTTGGCGTGAGCTTCAACTGCTGGCTTGAAGGGAGAAGCGGGATCCTGCGCTTTGGCTTGATGATGAGGAGAGTCAAGCCAAGGGGGGATCCAGGACCCAAGCGTAGGGTGTGGATGGGACTGACGTCAGGTCCGTCCATCAGAAGCGGCAGAGACGCTTTTCGTTCGAGCGCCTCTATCATGAGCTGCCCATTCTTACCATCCTGCGGATGCGCCCAGCCCAAAGCCACTGGGCTCGTCTGAACGCAGAGTTGAGTTCGTTCGCCAACCCTCTAAAATCAGATAGTGCCACAGTCATGCCGGTTGCAGTATCTCTAGCCGACTAAGAGATCGACTAAGAAGTCGAAGGCTCCTTGATGGCGTAATCATATAAGTGTAACCCAGGTTACGATGCATCTGGCGTAACCTCACTTCGAGAAGAAACGGCTAAGAGCCAAAGGTATCAATTGAATATGCTACGAGTGCTGACACTGCGAGCTGCTTCGTGCGCGAAGGCGTCTGGGCTTGCCCCAGTGCGTGCGTTCGCCTCTACTCCGTCTATTCGTCGTCCGAAGGCCGTCAAGGTCAAGAAGAGCGAGGCTCGGCGTCGTGTCGAACCCAAGCCGGCCAATGATGCGCTTGCAGAGGTGCCTGAAGAAGCAGCGCCTGCACCGACGCACTATTACGCACCACCGCAGCAGCAGGCGCCGCAGACCTTCGGTGGCGCTATGAAAGAGGTTCGTACTGCTGCTGCATGTATTATGCCTATCGTTTGTATATAACTGACTCGTGCTTTGGTCCACAGAGCTTTCTCTGGGGCATAGGCATGGCCGTGGCGTTCACGTTTGTGGGTGTGATCTTCAGCAGTATGGAAGAGGTATGGCCAGCTTTTCGTCATTACTCTTATTATATCTGGAGCTCTTATTGACCTTGGTTTGCTCCCACAGGCTCCAGTCAATGGCCCTGCCTTTGATGCCAGCCTCGTGGTGGTCGACACCGCCGATGACCAAGACAAGAACTAAATAACTAAAGAAGCCATGGAGAAGCATTGCATGAGCTGCTCCAGATAAAGAAGAAAAATCAAAGGCAATCGGATCATTCGGTGGCTCCATGTCTACATTTTGATTTAGTTATTTTGAACCTGCACCGTGAAAAACCAGACCATTCCAAGCATTTCTATCATGGCACTTACGCGCACTAATCCCAGTCGTCATCCGAATCATCGGCGTCTGAATTTGCTTCGTACTCAATATGGATTCGTCGCGCTGCCATGGCGTTCGTGATGGCTTCGTTGATAGATCCAGCTGGTGCGGCAGGCGGTGCCGGTACAGCTGCACCAGGCTTTAGTGCAGAGTTTACCACACCAGCACCACGGCCTGCGGCCGGAGCTGCTGGGACAATGTCATCTGAGCTACTCACTTTTCGAAGGTCTTTGCCCTGTCGAATGGCAGCAAGCAGATTTCCTCGTCCAGCACCACCAAATGGGTTTGGTGGTCGACCTGCAGGAGCGGGAGGTGCTACTGTAGATGGTGGTGGGTTAGGTGCTTCGCTTCGAACTGAAGCGGCACTCGGCGCTCTCGTTTTCTTCTTTTCGATCGCCTTTGAGCTTGGTCTCGTCTTGCGTGATTCTTCTTCTTCGTATCGCTGCTCTGGCTGGAATGCCATCATGCGTTTCGGCTCTTCCTTTGGACCCGAATTGACACCCCGTTTGCTTGTTGTGGAACGTGATGTCTGCACCGATGCATCTGAATCCGAATCTGAATCTTCGGCGTTGAACAATTTAGCGTTTGCTTTCGTGGGCTTGTCTGTCTTCATCATGCTGTTTCTCCGAGGCTTTTGCACTAGACTAGTAAAAACAGATCGATCAGCAATAGAAGGCGCATTTTGTTGGATCGGTGGGGATGCATTTGATGCACGCGCGAACGTGTCTCCGATCTGAAACTCGAACAAGAAGCGTTGGTTGGACAGGATATTGGGGATTGCAAGAAGTTGTTGAAAGTACTGGACGAATTCATCTGCTCGCTTCTGCAAATTTTCAGGCTTGGTATTGTTGCGAAGAAGATGTTTCGATGGGAACTTGGGTTGCGCATTTGCTGGTAGCTCCGGCGCAAGACGTTCATGAATGGCTGCAAGCTCGTGATATGAGTGCGTGATTTGATGCTCGACCGTGCCCATACGAATTCCAAAAGTGAAAATGCCAACGTTTTTCTTCCCGTCGCTCTTGACAATCGACGACAAATGAATCACGGTTAACGGTGTTGTAAGTGCTGACTGTTGAGGGGCAGCACTGGAAACGCGAGATCCCGATGTACTTGGACTTGTAGGTTTTGGCTTTGACGTGGTCGTGAACATGGAGCTTTTTTGATCTGCAGTAAGAAACGAAATGTGTGAGTAATACGATCACGTTTCGAATCCTAGAAACGAATGAGACTCACCGTGATCAGAGTCGGAATCGGAATCGCTAGAATCATTGCCATCAAATGCATGACCGTTTCCATTTCGAAACGATGACGTTCTTGCTGCCGACTTCGTGGGTTGTCGCTGTTTATCAGAGCCGTTGCTGCTTGCTGCTGCTCCATTCGATGTCTTCTTGCTAATACCAAACAAACCGTCATTGTCGTCGTCGCTTTCTCCGCTGCTACTATCGTCGAACAAGCCTTTTCGGCCAGCACTCTTTGGGGCGCGAGCAGGCGCTTGGCTTTCACCTGACATCGCTTTCTGAATAAGTTCTTTCCCCTCGGCACTCAGCTGCGACTCTCGCTTCCGATTTCGAGCCTTCGGTTGCCCGTTTTCTTGAGATCCAGTTCCAGCAAAACTCAATGCACTACTCGACTCAATCGTGTCGGCCCTATTGCGACGAATTGCGTCCAAACTTGCAGCAAAGGCATTCACCATTGGTGGAGGTGGGGCGGGGGCATCATTGGATGTTTTCTTCTTTCTCTCTCGAGTGGATACGGTCGTTCGATCGCTGGCCACGGAAGAGAAGGAATGGCCTCTAGCGCGGGAGCCTTCATAATCCCCACTAGCGATGCCATTTCTCACGGAAGACGGGGCCTTCTTCCCGCTGAGAATCGCAGCTAGACTGTCCTGGATACTTGCTTGGTTTCGATCTAAATTCGATGGACGTCTTCGGGCTTGAGAAAACGACAGACGGCTCTCACTTTCACTTGGTCGATCCCATAACGACGACTGTCCACTTATCGAGCTGCGCATGCTATTGGATCGAGATAGCCGCCTATTCTCCAGAGGCTGTGACATGACGTTGATACCTGAATGGAGCGGTGGTGGAGGAGGTGGCGGCGCGTATTCCGAGTTTCTGGACGATGGGGACGAGCGTGTCACAGAAGAATTTGATCTTGGTGGTGGTGGCGGAGGCGGTTGCATGGCCGAGTCAAAGTCCAGGCCTCCGCTGTGCCTGGATGAAAACGAAGAGCTTTCGGATCGATTGTCAAACGACGAATTGCTCTCGGAAGAGTCCATGCGGACACGGCGATCGCTGGGACTCGGACGACCCGGTCGCGCTGCTTCAATAACTACAGACAGACATTGCAATCGTAAGCCTCACATCAGCAACTGCAATCAGCAGCAAATGATGCCACAACGTACATTGGCCTGGCGGAGGAAGATCCACACGCACTCGGTACTTCTGCTCCACGATCTTCGTTTGCAGCGGCTGCACATTCTCCAGCTTGCCGCCAGCCGCTTCCTCCAATCGACGACGATACGCTGCCTTGTTCACTCGGCCGGTCGTGGGCGCCTGGCGTCGCTGCAGACGCAGCTTGCGCTTCTCCAGAATGCGCTGCGTGTCATCGTCCAGACTGCCGATGTCGTCGATCCGCTCGAGCGGCGTCATGTTGTTGATCTCTTCCTCGCGCGCCAGCAGCCGGTCCTGCTCCTCCTGGATCTCCCGGCGCTTCCTCTCTTTCCACTTGCGGATCTTCTCCTCGCGCTCCTGCTGCAGCCGCTTCTCCTCGCGCCGCACCTTGCGGTGATCGCGGCGAACCTCCTCGCCGGCCGCGCTCTGCGGGTCGATCACTGCGAGGAACCCGCGGCACCACTTGTCCAGATCCAGGCGGTTGAACGCCGCCAGATACATGCGCGAGGCCAGCGCGTGGCGCTCCAGCTTGAGCTCCAGGCCGTACGAGTCAGCCTTGAGCAGCCCGGCGCCGTCCCAGCCGCAGAAGCCCAGCACGTAGGCCTGGTCCAGCTTCTTGCGGTCCGGCGTGTTGTTGTCGAACAGCTCCATCTTGCGGTTCATGCTCAGCACGATGTACCGCTCCACGAGCGGCACGGCCGCCGGCTTCCACATGCGGCTGGGGCTCAGCAGCGCCGCCGCTGTGGGGCTGCCGGCCTCCCCGCCACTTCCGCCGCTGGGGTCCTCGAACTTACATAGCACGAAGCCCTCGTGCACGACCCACTGGCCGCCGCCCATCGCTCGCTCCGTCGCTCTTGAAGCCCGCGCGCTGGGTTTCCGTTTGTTCTCCGTGGCGTGACTGAGGACGGACTGAGCCGAATGCACTGAATACAGGGCCCCTCAGAAGTTTGGTTGCAAGTTGAAGGGTGGGCTTGAAGTGGGGCTTCGAGGGTTGCTACTTGAGGGGGCTCCTCTCATGCGACACCTGCCCAAATGCGCAGAGTGATTACGGGCGACGTTCGATGGAATGGATGGCATGAACGAATGGGCGAAGGCGAAGAAGCTATTGGTAGTTAAGTACTGTTAAAATATCTATTGGAAGGAAGGGAGAGAGAGAGAGAGCTGAGAGACCTTGGAGCCTCGCAAGCGACACAAAACAACACCACGAGCATCACTGGTCACGCCGTCTTGTTCTTCATCTGTTGCCAAACTCGACGCTTTCGTGCAGAGACGACTTGAGATCGCTGTCGAATGGCTCCAGGTTGAACAGCTCAAAGTGAGGCTCCGAGTGCGCCTGTTGGTTGCTCATACTGCTCGAGGCGAACAGCGGCGACGGCAGTTTTCGCACCGGATTCAACCCGATCTGATGAGTTCCACAAGGCATATCCACGAGTCAGCGCATTGTCCTGTCCAGCATGAACGTCCCAAACGTGATGTATCGTACCTGCTCCATGCTGCTGAAGTGGCTCATGCCAGCCCCTTGTCTATAGAACGGCATGCTGGACTTGTACGAGTCCGGCGATATGGAACTGCCCATACCCACGCTTCCTACGGCATCGTCGGTCGACTGCGATGGCGGAGCTCCGCGGAAGATCCGCGCGGTAACTGACACTGGGCTGTCGTTCTTCCACGGATCGCGTGCCCCTTGGAGCTCGTCCAGAATGCGCTTGTGCGGGAGGTTCAGCGGCACATCGTCGCCTGACCGGAAGGACGCGTGCCCGCCTGCAGCATCAGAAGTAACGACCGCCACGTCAGTATGACTGTACCCACGGAATTCAGCATGGAGCCAGAATCGCGTACCTTGTGTGGATCCTGGAGAAAAGGGTCCATTGCGCGAGTCCCCTGGGAACGAGCTGCTGGCTGACGCGTGGGCGTACATGGGCGACTGGTCGTTGTATTGTTGGTGCTGGCTGTGTTGCTGGTGTTGAAGCTGCTGGGAATAGGAGCCGCCCATCATGTTGCTGGACGACGGTCGCATGCGATGCGAGCTCTGCATGGGCATGTAGTCGAAGGACGTCTCGTTCTGGTTTGACGGCTGAGACATATCGCTGCCGTTCATGGATCCCATAGAGTAGCTGGACATCGGGAATCCGACGGACTGGTGATGGCGAGCCATGGGCAAATCTGTTCGATCAAAGCCCGATAACATCGAGGTTTCCGACTGCAATAGCGCACACTGTTATGTCAGGTGACGGGGCATCACTAGCAGCAAGCACAACAATACATACTCTGTCGTTGTCCGCTGGTCCGTTATTGAATAGCTTCTGGAAGGCCGAGGGTTGTGACATTGATCTCTGCGATGGCGGCTGATGCATTGAGGAAGCAGATCCACGCGAAGCGCTTTGCGGTGGGGAAGAGTTAATGGTCGCGACTCGAATGCTTTTGCCCTCCCGCACGGGGCCTTTCTTCCGGATCGACTGGCGCTGCATGCGGCGCATGGTCGAGTAATAGCGGTTCTTGATGGCATTGTCCGTTCTGAGCACATGAACAAGTCAGATCTCCCGACCCACGACGACCGCGAGTCAGCTGCCCCCACGAACCTGCCCGGGAGCATCTTGGAGATCTCAGCCCACTGGTTCCCCACGTTTTTATGGCACTCGAAGATCACATAGTCTTCCTCCGCCGTCCATGCATCCTTCCTCACGGACGGATTCAAGTGGTTATGCCAGCTGCAGAGACAGGAAAGAGGATGAGAGGCCGAGACTTCAACATGTCAACAAACTGAACTCACCGTTCTCTGCACTGCTTGCCGACTCGGCCTGGGAGATGCATGGCGATCAGAGACCATCGCTTGGCGCCGTACTGCTTGACTAGCTCCATCAACTGGTCGTTTTCCTGGACAAAACACAAGCAGACGTTCATCAACGTGTCTTTTAAACCAGGACCCTTCATCTCTCACCTCGCGTGTCCAAGGACGCTTGCTGTTCGAGTCGCTCTTGCGGCGACCTCCTTTCATACCGCTCTCGTCGTCGTCGTCGTAGGCGTCGTCCATGCTGCCGTACGACCCATTGGGTGGTGAGCGCAAGTAGCTGATGTGCTGCTAATAGAGAACACCCCCTGCATGAGTGCCCATCCTCCCACAACTTCCATCAGACCAGTCACACGTACATCCGAGCCGCCGTGATCGCCCAGGTCCATGTCGTGTGCGACGCGCATGCCGTGCACGTCGACCTCCGCTTCCTCGATGGCCATCATCTCGAGCTTCCTGTTCATGCGATCGCCAGTCGGACGTTGAAGCTGCTGATGACCCCGGACAGAGTGCGTTGCGCTGGGGAAACGTAAAGGCGTTTTGAGTGTGGGCTGCGGCGCTGCGGTCCTGCTGCGGTTTTCTCTCTTGCCCCGACGTCCCCGTTTCAGCTTTTTCTCCCCACGGACGCACTCACTCGGCGCTCCACGCGACTCGTTGAGGCGGAAGCGTTTCGAACTTTGAAGTAAGAGAGCTCGCTTCTTACTGGTTGGGTCACATTTTTTTTTCATCATATAAAACCGTTTATCTTTCCTTGTTTCTTTCATTACTGTAAATTACACAGATGTGAACATGTGAAACGTATCCATGTGTGCGATAGAAGGGGCCAGGCGACATCGTGAAGAAAGAAACATTTCGTGTAAATTACACGGTCGTTATTTGCGCGCGAAAGAACCAGGAAGGGATGGGTTCGCTCACCCTGATAAGTCGTTGGATAGATAATTGTGCGTTTCGTTTTTTTATCTGGGCAGTGTTTATTCCTTCTACAGTACGTGCATACTGCGGTGGGTGAGGATGAAGGAACGGTAGTTTACCATTCCTTCCACAGGCCGTTTCGTTGTGGCTTTTTGCCGTTTGGTTACATACGGTGGCGTACTGAGATAGGAGAACTGCGCATGGATCCTTCTGCGGGTTGCGAGGGTTGCGGGAGAGTCCTGTATGGGCGATGGTCCCACCTTGGTGAACCCATGGGCATTGCGTGTGGTCCACATTGGCCCAGCAGCAATTGTGTGGTTGCAGAGCCATGGAGCGACATGGACACATGAGTTTGTGATTTAGGCAGAGATGAAGCGCAAATACTGAAAGCAGTGCGGCACTGGCCACGAGGATGCGCGAATGGATTCAATACCTCTCTCCCGTTTATTGCGCGCCGTCATTTCTTTCACGTTGAAGCTGCTGCGCAGTAGTAAGACATGATTGCGAGCGTTGGGACTTGATAGGCAGTTACTGCTGTCGAGTGAATCATGGAGGATCCCTGTGCAGTTCAGTGGAATCTGCCTCCTTGCATGCAATGGATACTGGATATAACAGTAGCGTCCCGCAATGCTGCGACAAGCACAAGGTATGAGAGCTCGTGTCTTTGCTGAAGAATGCGACGCCATGAGACGTTCGAGGAAGGAAAAACGAAAGGAGAGAGTGGTATGAGCCTCTTCAGTGGATCTTGTGGATCGTTTGTCATTCGGTCTCTGGCTTGGGATTTTTGCGGTTGGTTAAATACAATCGTCCACATTCCCTCCATTTTGATATACATGCGGATCATCTCGTCACCTGACAAGATGGGCTTCGCGGTTACGTTGAGCAGCCGGATACACACGGTTACTGTGATACGTGGTTACCTGTACATATGCATATCCTGCTACGATTGTTCGTATGTCATCATCAGTATTATGGGGTTTGGCCTTCCACATCTGATATTGATCAGTTATGGCGCCAAAATAAGATCAAGAACCAAGAGCACAATGCGCGCCATCCGCGTGGTCGTGGCCGCGGTCGAAGAGAACTGGGGCATTGGCCTGCGCCAGCAGATCCCATGGCGTCTGCCCAGCGACATGAAGCACTTCAAGCAGCTCACTGTGCGCTCCGACACGGACGACGCCCCGAAGCAGCAGCACGCGGTGATCATGGGCCGCAAGACCTGGGAGTCGCTGCCGGCCAAGTTCCGCCCGCTGCCGCAGCGGTTCAACATCATCCTCACGCGCAACGCCGACTACAGAGAGACGCACAGCGTGCCCGAGAGCGTGGGCGTGGCCTCGGACCTGGCCAGCGCGCTGCAGCTGGTAGAGGCCAAGCAGGACGCCGTGGACCAAGTGTGGGTCATTGGCGGCAGTGCCGTCTACGAGGAAGCAATCAACCACTCGGCCTGTGAGGAAGTGCACCTCACGAGCGTCAAGGGGTCGTTCGAGTGCGATGCCTTCTTCCCATCCAACATGGAGGCCCTGGGTTTTGTCTGCGTGGACAAATCGCCGCTGCAGGAAGAGAACGGCGTCCAGTTTGAGTTCCAGACGCTGCGCCGCAGTGGCGCCAAGAGCGCACTGCAGTATTCTGCGGTTACGAATGCCTCTCGACCGCACGAGGAGATGCAATACCTCGATCTCATCCGCAAGATCATGGCAGAAGGTCTTCAAAAGGGCGATCGCACCGGCACTGGCACCATCTCGGTCTTTGGCGCGCAGGTGAGTTAGTCTGTGATAACTGGAAGCCAAGAATGGGAGCTTGACGTCGTCATGATGCGCATATAGATGCGCTTTAGCTTGCGCAACGACGTCTTCCCGCTGCTCACGACCAAGCGCGTGTTCTGGCGTGGTGTGGCGGAGGAGCTGCTCTGGTTCGTGAGTGGCGACACCAGCACCAAGACGCTGCAGGACAAGAACATCCACATTTGGGATGGCAATGGATCGCGCGAGTACCTAGACAGGTGAGCAAGCACGCATCATCTCTTCTTGTTGGTTGGCGGTGGCAATTGGCTTACACTGGATCTTCTCTCATCCAGCATTGGTCTCCATGAGCGGGAAACGGGCGATCTCGGCCCCGTGTACGGCTTCCAGTGGCGTCATTTCGGCGCGACGTACACCAACATGCACGCCGACTACACCGGCCAGGGCGTGGACCAGTTGGCCGACGTGATCCACAAGCTCAAGACGAACCCGAACGACCGTCGCATCATCATGTCGGCTTGGAACCCGGCTGACCTCAAGTCCATGGCGCTGCCGCCCTGCCACATGTTCTGCCAGTTCTACGTGGCCAACGGCGAGCTCTCGTGCCAAATGTACCAGCGGTCGGCCGACATGGGCCTGGGCGTGCCGTTCAACATCGCCAGCTACGCTCTGCTCACGCGCATGATCGCGCAGGTGGCCGGACTCAAGGCAGGCGAGTTCATCCACGTGATCGGTGATGCGCACATCTACCTGGACCACGTGGATCCTCTCAAGCTCCAGCTGGAGCGCGCACCGCGAGCCTTCCCGACGCTCAAGATCAACGCCGAGAAGACGGACATCGACAGCTTTGTCCTGGACGACTTTGAGATCAGCGGCTACCAGCCGCACGGCGCCATCAAGATGGCCATGTCGGTCTGATGCAATCAATACAAACGGCATGGGATTAGATTTATCATCAGGTGCCTCGTATCTGTCGGG